>BSBK01003960.1:2015000-2300000 GCA_027943335.1 Chamaecyparis obtusa | reverse complement strand
AATTCTTGTATATGCATGATTCTATAGTCATCATCAGTGATAAGGCCTCTTAATGAAACTCTTAGTGAAGGTATCTCAATCACAAGAGGTAGGACAACTTTAGATCCATAAACAAGTGCAAATGGCATAGCTCCCATAGGTGTGCGAATGCTAGTTCTGTAGGCCCATAAGGCATGATTAATCTGTAAGTACCAATCTCTTCATGTCTTATTCAATGTCCTGTGTAAGATTTTCAGTAGTGTCTTGGTAGAAGCTTCAACCTAGCCATTACCCTGAGGGTAGTAGATTGATGACCAGTGCTTTTTGATCTTGAATGTATTACATAAGTGTTTGAGATCCCTATTTTTGAATTTTCCTCCATTATCAATAACTCTGGAGGAAGGTATGTCATAGCGAAAGATGATGTGATTGCATAGGAACAACGACACTTGTTTTCCTGTAGCAACTGAAAGAGGAACAACCTCGGCCCATTTTTTGAAGTATTCTATTGCAGTAATGATGAATTTGTGTGCACTAGATGAATCATGGTGAATCTAGCCTACCAAATCAAAATCCCACTGTTCAAGAAGCCAATGGCCAATGTGTAATAGAGGGAATAAGTTCTCGACTTGGAACATGAATCAAGTTCCTATGTATCTAACATTTCTTGCAAGACTTTGCATAGCGCACAACATTTGTCTGCATAGTAAGCTAGTAGTAACCATCCCTTGATAGTTTTTGAGCTAATGCAAGACCATTAGAGTGACACCCACATATGCCATCATGGACTTTAGCTAACACACGTTCAGACTCATCTTTCTCTAAGAACCTACGAAGTGTTTAATCTAAACCCTTCCTAAATAAGTGATCGAAGATGATGGTATAATGGGTGACATTGTGAATGAGTTTTCATTTCTCATTGAGGGTTAAGTTATCATGAATTATTTGGTCACGTATGTAGGAGTAGATTTTAGCATAGCGAGAGGAATCATGGCCAATTATAGTGCATATCACACAGTTGTCAGGGGAGTCATAGACAAGATAATGTAGTTCTTCCACCAAGAATTGAAATCTTGATTAATGTTCTTCCAATTATGAGATAGAAGCCAAGGTGGCCATAGCATAAGCCGCCCTATTTTCAGCCCTATGAATCTACTGAAATGTGACAAAAGAGAAGTAGCCTTTTAGGTCAACAATCATCTTTTGTAAGGGATCAATTTTTCATCTTTCATTTGATAGTCATTATTAGTTTGATTGATGGAAAGATGAGAATATCCAAATATATGTAGCTCATAAATCCTCCATTCAATAGCCATCTTGATTCCATTTGTCAAAGCCTCATACTCTACTATGTTGTTTGTGTCAGGAAATAATAATTTATATGACTTTGGGATAGTATATGCATGAGGTGTGATAAACAAAATTCTAGCTCCAACACCATTCTACATGTAAGATCCATCAAAAAACATTTTCCAGGTGCTTTCAGTCACATACATGATGGATGCATCAAGAAAGTCGATCTGTATAGGAGTATAATATGGCATAGGAAATTCAGCTAGTTGATCAACAATTGCTTTTCCTTTTATAGCCTTAGGATCAACATACTCACTGTAAAATTCAAAAAGAATCATCATCCACTTAGCCAGTCGACCAGTGAGACTAGCTTTAATTAGCAGATATTTTAGAGGATCAATTTTTGTGATAAGCTATGTAGTGTGTGCCAACATGTAGCACTGTCTGAGTTTTTGAGACACAAACACCACAACGAGACAAGCTTTCTCAATATTATTGTAATTGATCTCATAGGCAACCAATGTTTCGATGATATAATATATGGATTTTTCTTTCCCATTTTCATCATGTTGTGCTAGAAATGCCCCCAAGGATGTAGCTGTAGTTGAGATATACAAAATAATGGGTTTCTCTAGGATAAGAGGCATTAAAATTGGAGGTTTAGCAAAATATTCTTTAATCTATTAAAGACTTTTTGCACATTCTTCATTCCATGTACATGTAGCTCCCTTGTGTAGATTTTTGTTAAAAGGTTGAGCTCTATCAACAAGTTGAGATATCGACCTCCTAATAGACTGAAGGTGTACTTGCAGACTCCTTAGTTGACTTATGTTCCTGGGAGGTGGCATCTCCATTATTTCTTGGACCTTCTTAGGGTCAACCTCAATTCCTTTTGCTAAAATGATATATCCAAGTATTTTTCTTGACGTGACGCTGAAAGCGCATTTCTTGGGATTCAATCTGAGCTGAAATTATTCCATCATGTTTAATATCAAGCTCAAATATGCAATATGTCTTTTTAGACTTAGCCAAGGTATCATCCACATAATCTTCCATGTTTTTATGCATCATGTCATGAAAGATTGTGGTCATATCTCTTTGATAGGTAGCTCCTACATTTTTTAATCCAAATGGCATGATGTTCCAACAAAAGGTTCCCCATGCACATGTGAAGGTAGTAATTATCTTGATTTGATTATATCCTGAGAAACCATCCATAAGAGAGTACATTTCATAGCCCGCAGTCATATCCACTATCATGTCTATGTTTGGGAGTGGAAAGTCATCCTTTGGACATGCTTTATTAAGATGTCAGAAGTCTGTGCATACACAAATGGATTTGTCATGTTTTTCTTCTATTGCATATAATTTATAAACTATTTAGTACAAAATATAACAGAGCTGAGTTCTTAGAGTATTACATAACTTCTCAGTACTGCTGAGTGATACAATCGACTGCTATTACATTAGTAGCTTTATAAAGTGGACTTGCAAAAAAGAAATAAAACATCAGAGAGTTCATGAGGGGCCATCTCCTTCTTCTTCCTCATCATCATTAGTGTCTGGGGAGACTGAGTTGTAGCCAATGACTCTAAAATCTCTATCACCTGCGGTCCTCATCTCTCTTTGTTGATTTTTGTGTTTCAGCTGCTAAATGAACTCTGAAAGGGTGAACTCAAACTCATCCTTGGTTTTCATTGTAGTATATCCATGTGCTATCTTTGATTTATCTATTTTATTCTTCCCCTCCCTCAGCACCTGCAAGTACTTATTCTCCTTCATCTTTACGATCACCGTGACCTGCATGGAGATATCAGAATATATGAGTCTCTTGCAAGACTCAGTCAGGTTCCTATTCTTACCTACAAGTACATCATTATTCTAAGCCTTCCAGATGAACCATAAAACAACAGAAGAAATAAAAGACCAAAATGAGTTACAAAATTTACTGCAGTTGATAGTACCAGAGATAATATTTAGATCATTAAAGTGGGTCTTATAAGACAATCCAAACATATTCCAGATTTCAGAGGCAAACAAACATTCAAAGAATACATGGGTGATAGATTCAGGTTGTTTACACACATAGCAGATGTTTGGTTCTCCCCCCAAGTTTCTTGAATGACAAATTGTGCAGGATCAGTTTCCATAGAAAGCAAGAGATTTTTGGTTCAACAGGTCTGGTCCACAGTTGTCTAGAGTATTTCATCCATTCAGAGTCCTGAATTTCCAGGCCCCACTTACAGTTAACATGAGAAAAGATGTCACAGTTATTAGTCAGCAACTGGTAAAGGTATTTAGGTTTACCAAGGTGGAGGGGGGGTATTGTCAGGCCAATACAATTGGAAATTACAATAGGAATCAGTGCAACTTCCTTTAACTGGACCCAAGGAGTTAAAGGCATCTTTGAGGACAGAGTAGGTTCTCCAATGTGTATGAGGTATACTGAATTGAGATTCAAACCATTCCCATGAGGGAAGCTTAACCTGTTGGATGATATCCCCAAAAGTTGCAATACCAATACCAGTCCACTTCTTTGTCGAACACCCCTGTAAAAGATCTAACATTTTTTCTCCATGCATTAGGTTCCACCAAATGGATTTGAGCCTACAAATTTTCCCAATACTCTCAACTAGTCCCTTGTTTATCAAGAAACCCTTAACATACTTCTGAGCCTTCCAAATACTCTTGAAAACACTGGATCCTTGAACAACTATATTAGCATCTACAGTGAGAGTATCAATAAAGCAAAGGTTCTACCAACCTTTAGGCTCGCTACAGTGTGCCAATTGTAGATTGTTTCTTACCAGTACTTTCCATGGCTCTTCTCCATCCCTTGCTTTAGCTATCTACTTGACAACCAAGGTAATGCCTTGGGACTTGAGGTCCTTGAGGCCTAGTCCTCCCCATGACCTATCTCTTGAACACCAATCCCAAGAAACTACATGAAATCTCTTATTCCCTCTGCCATCTGACCATAAAAAATTCTTGATTACCTTTTGGATAGAACTGAACTGATGTTGATTAAAAATCCACATGGAGGAGAAGTAGACTTGATAAGAGGAGAGAATATTCTAGCATACCTGGAATCTATCGGGGAAGGAAAGAAGATTACTATCCCACTTAGTGAGCTTTCTGTTAATCCTTTCAAAGATCTAGTCCCACATCTGATTGAGATTAGGGGAAATGGAGAAAGGGATGCCCAAATATCTGACCATATGATCTGGACCACCCCAAGAAAAATCAAAGCTACCCCACCATTTAGGCAAATTCTGATCCCATCTCAACATAACAGATTTGGATAATGAGACTTTGCTGCTGGAGGCTTGGCAGAAAAGGTCAAGTTTTCTCATCAAGAGTCTCATATTATTTTCTTCAAGGAGAAGGAGGATGGAGGTGTCATCTACAAACTAGACATTGGAGACATCCTAACCATTGGGGAGGACACCTTTCACCTTGTGGGAGAGGGAATCATCTCTAAGGAGGTAGTGCAAATAATCTGCTGCAATAACAAACAGGGAGGGAGCTAGGGGACAACCTTGCTTGATATACCTAGAGAGGCTGAAGAATTCTGATCTAACTCCATTGATTTCAACTACAGCCATGGAACCATTAAGAAGTGTTGATACCATCATGTAGAAGAGAGGAGGAAACCCAAGGGCTTCCAATATTATCATGATGAATCTCCACTCGATCCTATCATATGCCTTCTCATAGTCTATGAGGATCATGGCACAGTTCTAACCTGAAACTTTTGCCCAATTCATAGCCTCCCAACATGTGATAAGATTATCAAGGATGTATCTCCCCTTGATGAATCATGTTTGGGTGCTATTGATAATTGAGGGGAGAAGATTCTCAATTCTTACTGCAAGAATTTTGGCTAAGATCTTATAGAATACATTTAGCAGAGTAATAGGTCTCCAATTTTTAATTAGAATCTTATCACCTTCTTTGGGAATGAGCTTAATGAGGCCAACATTTAACTTAGGGCCAAGAGTTCCTGCTTCAATAGCTTCTTTGTAGACATGAAGAAGTTTAGGCACAATCCAATTTATGTTGGTCTTTTAAAACTCAATTGGTAGCCCATCTGGACCCGAAGCTTTATCATTAGCCATTCTATTAATGACAATTATTATTTCTTCTTTAGAAAGTTCCTTGTCCAAAAGTTTAGCCTCCTCCTCTCCTACCTTCTTAGGGATGAGGTTTCTAATCTTTCCCCTAGCTTCTTCCATGGAGGGGTCACAATCTTCTGAGGTGAAAAGGTCCTGGTAGAAGGAGGAGAAGGCTCTGAGAATCTCTTGCTGAACAGAAACCACAAAATCTTGCACTTTGATACTAGCAATCTTATCCCTTGCTTCTTTCTTCTTAAGAGTTTGAAAGAAGAATTTGGAGTCTCTATCCCCCAGATTAATCCATTTGATCCTGGATCTAATCCTAGCTCCTCTGGTCTTGATCATTTGAATCCTTCTGAGGGAATCTCTACAAGAAATAACATTTTCAAGGAGTTCTTCAAAGGAAGGGTTGTTTTGAATCTATGTTTCTACCTCTTGGAAAGATTCCACCAGCTTATATTCCATAAATCTAGAATATTTAGCGTTCTTAATTCCCACTGTTTTAAGCATATCTTGCCAAGATTTAGTGGTTTGATTTCATCTATCAATATCAGAATCATGATGCACAATATTCTCATTATACCAGGAAATGATCTTGACCACAGCCTGAACATCCTCATCCCCCAATAGAGAAGTATTTAGGGCAAAGCCTTGTTTAGGGGGGGCATCAGAGACTTGGTCTCCGATGAGTTGAATGGAAGAAAAAAATGGGGTGATGGTGTGATAGGGTGAAGGGAAAAACCTTCACATAATTGTTGTCAAGATAGGGATGACAACTGAACTGAAGCTTATTAAGGTAGAACCTATCCAATCTGGAGTATATCCTTCTCTCTCCTCTTTGAAAATTAGACCTGGTAAACCAAATGCCTTTTGATTCATTCTTTTTCCCTGCTAAGGGGTCAAATAGGTTAAGTTTGTTAACCAATCTGCACTAGTAGAGGGGCTCATTACCTTTCCATTCAAACCTAAGTCCACCCAACTTATCTTGGGCTCTCTCCACCATGATGAAGTCCCCTGCTACAATCCAAGGGATGGAATCTAATTCAGCAAGCCACTTCCACAAATCAATTCTGCTACTATGATCATTTGGAGCATATATTGAGCATATACCAAACTCAAAATTCTTGACCCTCATCCTAACCCAAACAAACCTATTGCAAGGTGAAATTCTCCACATATGGACAACATTCTTCCAAGAAGGGCTAATCAGGATAGAAGTCCCACCCTTACCCCTAGGGTGCTTAGTTGAGAATGCAGTTGCATCTTTCCAGATACATTTAAGGGCAATATCAAGCTCAAATCCTATTGCTTTGACCTCTTGAAGCATTAAGATATCTAACTCTCTATGAGAGTTAAGGAGTCTCTTGACCACATATTTCCTGTCAGAGGCTCCCAGACCTCTAACATTCTAGGAAGCACAGTTTAACAACATAGAATTTGATTATCAGTTAGTATCCATAGGTTTCCTAAATCTTTTAAAGCATTTAGCTATGTCCACTCTAGGGGCCTTAGAGAGTTTAGGATTCCCACTAGTTAGAGGGGTCCTTCCCCTTTTCTTCTTCTTAACTAAGCCCAATTCTAAAGAACCTACCTTTAGGGATTGATCCTCCCCTTTATTCTTTTTGGAGAGATTAGCTACAAAAAAAAATGACTCTTCTGAACTCCCTTTCTGAAGGGCACTGGCTGAGGCAACAATCTCTCCTTCCTCAAGCTCAAAGTCTTGTCTTTGCACATCTCCCACCTCTGTTCCCCTTGTAGGGGGGGGGTGGAACCTCCCTCACTCTTCTTCTCAATAGACACATAGTTCCATCTATTCGGTGGTGGTGGAAGGGGAGGGGGGGCTAGAATAATAACAACTAAGAAAGCATCCAGTCTATCTTCATGGATAGGAGGGGGAGAATTCCCACCCATTCCACCACCTTGAAAGGGGGAAAGGGTTAACTATTCAGGTTTGGAGTGAACAAGAGAGACATTAGTTCTGTCCACCCTACTTGTAGGGGGAGTAGAGGGAGGAGATGAATTCTTTAGAGGCCTTTGCTAAGGAACACTATTATTTTTTAGGGCTCTATCCCTGATTTTATCGATAGCCAAGTGCTGAGCATTCTTAGTCCTATGTTTTTGTTTAATCTTAGGCCCAATTAGCCCAAAATCAAATGTTTCAACATTAGGAACATGTTCAAGGGGTTTAGGGCTGACAAGCTAACCTTTTGGGATTTTAGGGAGGGAGTCAAATTTCCTTTGAGACTGTCTAGAGTAGCAGTGAGGGCGGCTGAGTCTTGGTTCCACGCAGGGGGGATCTGAATAATGGGGGGAGGCTCAAGAAGAACATTATTCTTGGAGGGAGAAGATTGTAACTCCAGACCTGCCACATTTTTAGGGTTAGGAGGAGGAAAAACCTTTTTATTCAGTGCATTCCTCTTCAAAATAATGGGGCACTCTTGCTTTTTGTGGCCTTCTTTCCTACACACAAAGTAGCCACCCAAACCACCTAGGAAGATAATCAGGAAATAAACAAGCACGAGGTCAATGTCAAATTGTAGGGTTTTAGGGAGGTCAACACTAGGTTTGATAGAGAGAAGAACACACACATCTATGTTAGGAATGAGAGTATTCAACTGGTCAATTCTAAGCACTTTGCCTATTGGCTCAAGTGCAAGCGGAATGAGCGTCAGCAAAAATGGAGGAAGGTTTCCAATAATAATCCACCTTGGGATAGATAGGGCTAGGACTTCATCTTAGGAGGCTTCAAGAGACTAGGGAATTGCCCTAAATTCGTAGAGGCCAAATCTCTAGAATTTCTTTCCCACTATAGCTTTCTGGGCTTTATAGTCATAGAAAAATAAAATAAAATAACCCTTTTGGAGCATGCAACAGTAAGAAAAATGAAAACCTATTTTCTGACCCCATGTTTTATGAAACCAATCATTAAGAAAATTCCTAGAGGGGATCTTGGAGCTATCAAGTGCAGAAAAAAAATAGCACATTCTTTAAGCCTAGCCTTTTCCTAATCAATAGAAACATTCATCTGCGATTTCGGTTTAATAACTAACTCGGGATGAACAGGATCCTTACCTCCATTTCCTTAGGTGGAAAAAAAACCCTTGGGTTGCACTTGCAAGGAATGCGGCTCCTTCTGACAGAACGCTTTCATTCTAGATGACTTGCTTGAAGGATTTTGCCTTGGGAGTGACTAGTTTCTCTCCTCCATTCTACAGAGCATCTCCTCCTACAACGCCTTTGGAAGCCTCTGGAGTCAGACAAGGGATCGCGTTAGGGTTAGCAGTGATAGCAACATTTGAAATGTGTGAAACATCCTTCTCCAGAGTGAGAAAAGCCTTGGATGTGGAGATGACATTAATGGCTCTTGGTGACGTTGAAGCCATTAATGGGATACTGCTGAGGAGCGTGCGAGGGAGCCAAGTGAAATTTTTGGATGGGCACTAAGTACATCAAGTTGCAAATGATTTGTCATTTTTAGAAATAGAACAATGTTAGATATCCATTCAACATAGTCAATAGCTCTTATGAATCCAACACTCAAGAGTTTTTCCAGTTCTTCTTTAACTAGGAGAGCTATGTGTGGATGCATTTTTTACAATTTTTATTTTACTGGCTTAATACCAGGGGCTATAGATAGATGATGCATAATAAGACTAGTATTAATCCCTGGCATGTCTAAATATGTCCAAGAAAAAATTATCTTCTTTTCTCTAAAAAATTCAGTGAATTGTTGTTTCTCATCTACTTACAAAGATTAAGCTAGATGAATAAGCCAAGGTGTTTCAGGTGTTCCCAGATTATAGCCTGTGTCAGCTCTATCAAGACTAAAGATCTTTCTTGAAAGTATCTAGGCAGACTACCAATTAACTCATCCTCAGGTGCCTCAAAGAGGTTTTCACCCTCAAAAATGTCTTTTTTTAAATTTATTTTTGGTTCTTGGGTAAGTGCACAAAGATGGAGGACCAAAAAGGGGGTATAAGATGCCACTTTTTTCCTAAAATCAACAAACTCTAAACTTCAACAAGAAATTGAAGATAGTTAGACTCAAAATTTTAAGATGCGATAAAAAAAAGAGTTGTAATACTCTGAATCTAGTTCCTAAACTACTAACTTATTTTGAAAATGATGCAGATTAAGGCCCTCAAAAAGGGGGAGCACAAAAAAGTGGTCCTATTTTTTGTGAAAAAACATAACATAGTGTCTGGTGTGCTCCCCCTAAAATGTTAACTTTTTTTTTGAATTTTTTTAATCACTCCAGTGAGAAGTTAGCTAACATGATGTAGTTTATCCCAAAAATTTTTGGTAATTTTTTGATGAATGTATAATTTTTGATGAATTTACGAAGTGCACACATCCTGAAAACATGAAATTTCTATGTGCTCCCCCTAGAAATTATTTAAAACTGATCAAAAATCAAATTTTCTTTTTTTTTTAAAGTGTGTAGAATGGAGTCTAGTTTCTAAAAATGTAACTTGTTGCAAAATTCGATGAACGAGCCAAAATCTATGCCCAAAATACTACATGTTGGCTTCTTACAAAAAATGGACATACACACAAAAGAAATAAGAGTTGAAAAAATCATAATTCAAAATAAATTATATGCTTGGATAGCTAACAGAGAGATCAACAATATCACGTCGTCTGATTTTTACGTTCTTGAGCCACGATTAAACTTGACAAGGAGCACACAAAAAAAGATGTCATTTTTTTGTATGTCTGCTGGAAAACATGTCTCGGGCCTATTTCAATCATCCAAGCCTTTGGGTTGGATCTCCAAGGCAAATCCAAGCCTTAGGATTGGTAAATTCCAATGCCTTACAAAGTGCGTGTGCCCTATAGGGCAAGCGCACTATTGAAATCTATGACTTTCATAGGGTGTGGGCCCTATGAAAGTCATAGATTTCAATACTGTGCTCTCCCTATAGGGCGTGCACCCTATTTAAGATAGATTTAAATAGCAATGAGAAATAGTCAAAGAAAGATGAAGAGAGAGAGAGAGAGCACTCTCTGTGTGTGTCTCTCTCTCCCTCCCCCATACTCTCTCTCTACACCTTCCTATCCTCTATATTTTCCCTTCTTAGTATCTTTCACCCCCACTCTCTCTCACACACGCACATATTATCTCTCCCACCTTCCTACTCTCTCTCTCTCTCTCTCTCTCTCCTACTCTCTCCCTTTCCCTTTCCCCTTCTCTCTCTCTCTCTCTCTCTCCACCTTCGTACCCTCTATATTTTCCCTTATTTCCCTCTTTCACCCCCTCTCTTTATCTTACACATATTTGCTCTCTCCCACCTTCCTAACCTCTATATTTTCCCTTATTACCCTCTCTCTCTCTCTCTCCCTCTCTCCACCTTCCTACCCTCTATATTTCCCTTATTACCCTCTTTCACCCCCTCTCTCTCTCTCTCTCACACATATGCTCTCTCCCACCTTCCTACCCTCTATATTCCCCTTCTCTCTCTCTCTCTCTCTCTCTCTCTCTCTCTCTCTCTCTCTCTCTCTCTCTCTCTCTCTCTCTTGTTTTTCATAGGGCGCACACCCTATTTAAGAGTATGCATAACACTTTTTTGTTTTGTATAGGGCCTACGCCCTATAGTGTGCTCACACTATGCAAAACTAAAACAAATGGTCTTCTTTGCCAAGGATCTCATGAAAGAGGTCTACTTTTTCTTATGCTGTTTGAAATCTACGTGTTATCCGATAAGTATTCACTTTTCATGGTGTTGATAGTGACAAAGAAGCATATTCTATCAATTTGCACCATCTTTTTGTTTAAAAATCAACATCAAATTGTGAAAGTCTATTATTATCACCAAAATTTATCTATTGAGGTAAGTTTTTTAGTTTTTTACATGTCAAACGTGAATAAAGAGTGTTCGGTATATAATTGGTATGATATAGACTTGTTCAATACATAATTTGATATAATTGTAATAAATTTATATTATAATTTTTCATATTGTAAGAGGTTTATATTATAATTTGACTTATTGTTTTACATTTATATTATATTTTTAAAATTGTAATCAATTCATATGTAGAAATCATCATCATGCCAAGGAAACGAGCAAAGAATTTAACACCAAAAGAGCATGAAAGAGACAAAGAGAAGAAAAGGGAAAGAATTAGACAACTTCATGAACAAAAAAAATTAGATACCATACAAGAAGATTTTTCTTTGGATGAGGAACATGAAACATCAATACAAAGTAAGAGAGAATTGGAATTGGAAACAAAAAGACAACGAATGAGAAACTTGCGTACAACAAGACAATTGAATTATGAAGATGCAGGGAAATCATCTATGAGTTTCCAAGTTCAAGAGACATTGTCATCATTCAATGTTGGAGGCACACCAATGTATCATGTTGAAGGCACACCATTGTCTACTTCTGAAGGTGGAGGCACACCAATGTATCATGTTGAAGACACACCATTGTCTACTTCCGAAGGTGTGGGCACACCCTTGTATCATGTTGAAGGCACACCATTGTCTACATCCCAAAGTGGAGGTACACAATTGTATCATGTTGAAGGCACACCATTATCTACATCACAAGGTGTAGGCACAACATTGTCTCATGTTGAAGGCACGCCATTATCTACATCCCAAGGTGTAGGCACAACATCATTTCATGTTGAAGGCACAACATTATCTATACCCCAAGGTGTAGGCACAACATTTTCTCATGTTGAAGGCACTCAAGATGGTACGCAATTCACACATAATGTTTTTGATGCTCCTAGAATTATTTATAGAAAGCCAAAATATTTGATTGATATTGATACTAACATTTTGCAAGAAATGCCTAACAAGATTCCCAAGTGTACTTGTCAAAGAAATTCTAATCGTATTTGGAGATCATTTTTTGAGAATTTAAACATGATAGGAAGATGTCAACTATTTGTTGAAATGATGAGAAATCTGAAATTTAGGCCCATCATGAAGATTCTTGGGCTAAGAACGATGGATGAGTCAAGTGAAAAATCTATTGTAAAGAATCTAATGACTGCATATGAGAGTCTGGGTTCTACATCACACACAACGTGTACTTACATCAACGATAGTAAGCACTCAAATAAAGAAATCTTGACTCATTAGAAAGGAAAGCAAAACATTGAAAATAAGTAGAAAGTCTCTAATGTGAGCCTTGGGAAGGTGTCGAAGAGTGGAAGATCCAAATAGCAATGAGTTATGGACATTTTCCGGTAGACTACTGCAAAAAGATAAAGCAATTGTTGAAGCTTTGAAATCCTTGATTGAAGAATTTTGGAAGAATAATACATGGGTATCTACTAATCAAAGAGATGTTGTAAGAAGGAGGATTGGTAGTCGAATTCGTGTTCCACATCCAAAACATTTTTTGGATTCAACTCAGACATAATTCTTTGCAAAATTTATGCATATGTATCCTCAAATTAAACTTAGTCAGAGATATTTTGAAATGTGTAAACATTTTTATGTGAAGATAAATCACACACACACAACTTCTTGTTGTAGGGTACATATTGAATTTTCTAACCATTTTGAATTTTATAGGAATATATGTGTAGATTTGCACTCTAACAATGTTTTGCGGGATTGTAACATAAATGTCCCACCTAGATCTTCAAGGGAATTAATATCTACTATTTTATGTGAAAGAGTGGATGGTCAACAATTTTACAAGCTCTCATGCTTGAATGGTACATGCATAGATTGTGAAGGTTTGCGATGTTTGCCAATTTGTCAACATATGGAGAGTATGCATGCAATCGATAATGAAATAGTGGAATTTGGAAAATATAAGACTGTGACATACAATCTAAAAGATGGAAAGGAGGCTAAAAGATGTGATTTAGTAATTGAAAAAATTCCAGTGTATCAGTTCATAGACATTTTTGTAAAAACATTATTTATGAGTATGCAAGGCATACAAATAGAGCACGATGGTTGGATATGCAATTCAAGTTGTGAAAGGACACATTCCCACTTGATACCATTGTTTCAATTGTGGACTTTGCAGATAACTACACATTACAACCACAAAATGAGGTGCAAGCAAAGTATTACAACTCTCAATAGGTTGCTATATTTGTTCATATAGCATTCATGCATGCACTGGACAGTACAGAGGAGAACAAGAAGATATTGAGTGAGTATCATTTTTATATCAGTGATGATCACTCACATTCTATAGAGTTTGTACACGGTTGCTTTCAACTATTTTATGGTCATTTGGAAAACATGGGCACAAAATATAATCGACACATCATATGGTTAGATAATTGTGCATCACAATTCAAGAATTCTTAGATGTTTTATTGGTTGTTTAGGATGCATAAGATTACTGAAATTTAATATATGTGGAATTTCACAGAGGCCGATCATGGAAAGGGAGAGCACAATGGCACAGGTGCATGTATTAAAAGATTCTTAGCACGTGAAGAATTAAAGTACAAAGAGAAAGAAACATTGTCAGATGCGAGATGTATTGTCCAGTGGTGTAATGCTACAATGGGTCTAGGTAATGAAGGTGAGTCTACGGTTTGTAGATTCTTTTGGTTGATGGATGAAACTAACATTGCACCATATGAGGATTATTGTACATTGACAAGATCGAGTGAGCTACACTCTTTTAGAAGTTGTAATGCAGGTTCATGGAGTATCTGCATACGACATATGGTGTGCTTTTGTTCATCATGTGTAGATGAAGATTGGGATGGGTGTGAGTCAAAGGAATGGGTTGACGAATGGTATACACATATTTTGAGTCCACTTGCCTCCTATCATCCCCATGAATCACTACAACTGACATAAATGGAATCATCCATTGACTTTGATCGCTTATCTGATCTAGTACAACCAAGTAAAATTTTCCACATGTACAAATAATCTCAAAATTAGTACTTTATCATAAATATTCAATAAACTAATGTCCTCATTATGTTTATATCATTACAGGCCATGTTTTTGCTATTATTGCACCTGAAGACAATGAAGAAGGGATAAATTATTATTTGTGTCATTGTGTTGAGGCAAAAAATAAATTGGATCACTCGGTTATCAATGGTGAAGAATTAGAATACCCTATAGGAACATTGGTTGTAACTGGTACATGGCTTAGACGGTATGCTATGAAGAACCCTAGGTTGTGGTTGTTCAAGGATTGGGTGACACACAAAGATTCTTCATTATTCAAACCTCGTCATTGCATCAAATGTCCACTTGATCAGATATGGGGGAAGACTGCATAATAAAACTCTTTGGAAGGTTCATGAGTCAAACCACGAGGCAATACTTGAGACAATCAAGGGTAGGGCAGACCCAATTGGTTCATTGGAATAAATGGAGATACAAAATATCGTAACATGTCTAATTTATATAGCACTATAAATTAGGTGGACTATAAATTGCTCATGCATTACCCCATATGTATAACGGGAAGTTTGTAAGATTTAATGACAACCTTTCTCGTCTATTTTTTGGAGCAATACCAAAAGGTTTTCTCTACTTAGCTCTTTCCTCCGATGCTCCTATTGAGCTGAGTTGTAAAAATATTTCTCATTATTAATAAAAAAAACTTTATGCTGACTCATGTTTCCCAACTAGGCCTAATAGGCTCAATTAACAAAGCAACCCTATTAAGGACTCACTCCCAGACCTTGCCAATTTCAACAGTGTCTTAAAATGACTCTAATTAGAGGATTCCAAAAGAGTCACCATTGTTCTTTCTCTTGGTAATTTGAGTTTATCTACAAATGTGTTTAGTGTTGTCTATAGAACAAATTATTTCTCAAGTGATCATAACTCGTTAGAATAGCACTTGTGGAAGGATCAGGGCATCGATTCGTTTGCTCCAACAGCTCCGAATGGCCGGGTAAATGCTAGTGGAAACCTCATTCACCACCGATGACTCTGGGCTGAAGTATCCCTCAAGGTCACTTAAGCATGAAATAAGTGATCTTTGCGGGGTCATATATTGGAGCTCATGTGAGGTAGCATTGATTGATTAGTTGCTACGGGATAGTGTTGCTGGGGCCTAAAAAACCCTGTCTTAGTTTTTAGAGATTCAAGTTTGTTTAAATTTGGCATCACATTCTTAGTCAATGTCAGAACTCAAACTGTTCCTTAGTTCAAACGGCCAACGTTGTGTATCCTTCCAACCATTAGTCGTAGCATCAAACTGTCTATTCAAACAGCTCCGAATGGCCAAGTAAACACTAGTGGCAACCTTGTTCACCATGCACAGTCATTTGATCACCGTCGATGACTCTGGGCTGAAGTGTCCCTCAAGGTCGCTAAAGCATGAAATCAATGATCTTTGTGAGGTCATATCTTAGAGTTCATGCAAGGTAGCATGGATCTGTTAGTTTCTACGGGACCGTGTTGCCGGGGCCTGCAAAAGCTTGTCTCAATTTTCAGAGATTCAATTTCATTTATATTGGGCAACACATTCTCAGTTGATGTCAGAACTCAAAGTGTTCCTTAGTTCAAATGGTCAACATTACGTATCTTTCCAACCGTCAGTTGTAGCATCGAACCGTTTGTTCAAAAAGCTCTGAATGGTTGGGTAAACACTAGTGGCAATCTTGTTCTCCATACATAGTTGTGCGATCCCCGCTGATGACTATGGGCTGAAGTGTCCCTCAAGGTCACTTAAGCATGAAATCAAAAATCTTTTCTGGGTCATATCTCAGAGCTCGTGCAAGGTAGCATCGATCCATAAGTTTCTACGGGACCATGTTTCCGAGGCCTACAAAAGCTAGTCTCAGTTTTCATAGATTCAACTTCATTTATATTCAACAACATATTCTCGGTCGATGTCAGAACTCAAAGTGTTCCTCAGTTCAAATGGCCAACATTGCGTATCTTTCCAATCATTGGTCATAGCATCGAACCGTCTATTCGAATAGCTCTAAATGGTCAGGTAAACGCTAGTGGCAACCTTGTTCACCACGCACAGTCATTCGATCACCACCGAGGACTCTAGGCCAAAGTGTCCCTCAAGGTCACTTAAGCATGAAATTGATGATCTTTGCAGGGTCATATCTCAGAGCTCGTGTGAGGTAGCAGCAATCCGTCAGCTTTTACGGGACTATGTTACTGAGGCCTATAATAGCCTATCTCAGTTTTCAGAGATTCAACTTTGTTTATATTCAGAAACACATTCTTGGTCGATGTCAAAACTCAAAGTGTTCCTTAGTTCAAATGGCCAACATTGCGTATCTTTCCAACCGTCAGTCGTAGCATCAAACCGTCTGTCCAAACAGCTCCAAATGGCCGGGTAAATGCTAGTGGCCACCTCATTTGCCACGCATAGTTGTTTGATCACCGCCAATGACTCTGGGTTGAAGTGTCCCTCAAGGTCACTTAATTAGCATGAAATCAATGATCTTTATGGGGTCATATCTCGAAGCTCATGCGAGGTAGCATCAATTCGTCAGTTTCTACAGGACCGTGTTGTCAAGGCCTACAAAAGATTGTCTTAGTTTTTAGAGATTCAACTTTGTTTATATTCGGCAACATATTCTCGGTCGATGTTAGAACTCACAGTGTTCCTCAGTTCAAACGGCCAACATTGCGTATCTTTCAAACCATCAGTCGTAGCATCAAACTGTTTGTTCCAACAACTTTGAATGGCTGGATAAATGCTACTAAAAACTTTTTTTGGCACATAGTCGTTCGAATGCCACCGACCACTCCGGGGTGAGTAGTAGGATGAGTGCAAATATGTATTATAGTGTTTTTCATTAACAATCAGTCAATTAGGGGACAATTAGAAGTTAGTTTGTAAAAGCACAAGGTTGCACATTTGCCGTAGTAATATTATTAATAAAAGAACTTTGTCCAACATTAGGGTACCCATAGATCAAAATAGGCCTGGTATTGGGGTCAATAGATGAAAACCTTGCCATATGCTGCCTCACCTGTTTGAGGTCATGTCTTTATATTGTGACTGTCCTGCGGAACAAGGAACACACCAATGAATATATAAATGTTTGATTCCATGTGATCTTGGATAGGTTGTGACGTAGAACTATTGCCTTATATTATATTTATACATTTCTGCATTCATTTCATTACTCTTGTTATTATTACAGTCAAGGAATTGACTGTTATTCAGGATAGTGATTGGCATTTGTAGCACAGTCAACAAGTTAAACATACATCAACAAACATACAAGCATAATTATAAGGCATGGGAAATTTACAAAGCATAAGACATCCACATAAATATAAATTAGTATATATCAATACACCAAACACATGAATTGCATACCTAAAACATAAAAAAAAAATATTCATTGGGCATGAAACCAAATATATATGTGCAATAATGTCATACATTGAATATATTCAATATAGTTAAACTGGCTTCCTTAAAGCCAAATGGATGTAAAACGTATTACTTATACAATATACAAAAAATATGTCCACTAATGCCATATAGGCATACAATCCATATCCCTAATCTAATCCTTTCTCGCCAAGGGAAGAAAACAAATCCCGAGCTGTCTTCGATCATCACGTCGATGGGGATGCAGTGGATGTTGTAGTCTTTTGAGTGTGCTCACTCATCCTCCTGTCTAGACTCTTCTGTAGCTCGAGCTGATAAAAAAAAATTTAAGCATCAATAACTAATATACATCAAAATTGAATTATACAATGACATAAAATTGAATATTCGCTTACCGCTAGCAAATAGTCACTATGTTCATCCACCGAAGGCGCATGCTGGTGATTTGGAGTAATAAGTCTCTATAACAATGATCAAAATAATAATTAAAATACATACATAAATATCATTATAAAATTCAATACTAACTATTAAAATAACAATTAAAATTAAGTGATCTCTTTCATACCTCAGTCAGTGCTTCAGAACTAGCTACTACTACAGCTACTCCACGATCCAAAGTATTACGGATAGAAGGAGGAGTCTCTGATGTCAATAACTGAAAATGAAACAAAAAAAGTATTATGCAGTTATCAATATTACATATATTTTTTACAACCCTACTAATGAGTAAATGATACTTCCATGAAGGTTCCACCGCGTCTTTTGGTGTGCGGTGTCGAAGTCAAAGCTCCAACATTCAACTAGTGCACATGTACATAGAAGAATGTACTACTGACATGTTAATTATAATGCATTATACATATATACCTGTGGACTCAATGGTGATGTCACAAAGCCAGGTGAAAGAATGTGATCATCGTGCCTCTAGATTTTGATCATATTTTGTCTAGTAATTTATTCATTCATTTATTTATTAATTAAATATAATCAAGTAAATCAAATTAACATGCAAATAAAGATACCTCAAGGAAAGTGGCACGATGCCCTTCGCTATCTGTTGTGAATGTCGATGGTCCACTAGTGAACGTCTAATGCACATGCACAATAAGTTATGATATAATTATTCATATAATTACATAATAATCAAATATGTTAATTAAAATGTTTTATTCGATACATACTTGTGGAATTGATGATGATGTGTAGAAGGGGACATGAGGATCATTGCCACTTCCACTGCCACCGCCAGTGACACTCTTGCCCTAAATTTTCATCATAATCAATAGATACTAAATTAATTAGTTATTCTTTTATAAATTAAATATGATCAAAGTAATTTAATGAACTTGAAAATACTTACCTGTGTGTCAATGCCAAATGTCATATTTAGAAAGCTACCAGTCATCATTCCAAGATCATCTTCCTCTCTCTCGCTAGTACCAAATGTGCACAAGCATCCACATGACTGACAAATATGCCCCCTAAAGGATTGACCATGGTCACCCTCAACTAAAGGAGTGGCACACTGAATGAGAGTCTGTGTCAGAACACTAATCGTGCCTAGTGTGTTTGCCTCTACATGTTCCTTCACAACGGAAGGAATAGTAACATGATCCACCTGTGGCTTGCCAATAGGAACCCTAGGTGCGTTAGGGTCATGATGTGCCCCCGCTCAATCAAATAATGACTGTCCTCCTCTACCCTAAGAATCTAGATAGTCAAAGTAATTTGGCACCTCCTTGAGTACAAATTCGTAATAGAGTTTCCTCAAGAAATATATAGGAGCCTCATGATTGTTACAAGGAGGTGAATCAAAGACCATCCACCATCTCTCCCAAAAATTGTTTTTAATGTCTTCATTTAAGCACCAATGAATTGGGAGCCTCCTTGTTGTAGTTCTAAGAGTATCTGTGTCCCCTGGTTTTTTAAATAGCTTGCAAATGTCATCTTTTGTGATTTTTTTCTTTTTTATGTCCTCATAAGATAATTTATTTGAATAATATTGTTTTTTTTCTTCTCTTTTATCCCACCATAAATTAATTTTTCCACTAACCGAGCTTACGTGGATCAAGATTGTTTCCAATGATTTTGCAAGTCTTTCCCTTCCGGGATTTGTACCACTAGAATCTTTTAACCTACTAACTAAATATTCTAATTATTTTTGCCCTCGTTCAATTTGGTTCATCAAATTTTATTGTGTTCCAGAAGAAGGTTTCTCAATTGGTGGAGGCAATTGAGGTTCATTTTCTTCATTTGTTTCTTCAATCGGTTCTTCATGAGGAGACAAAGGGTTTGGTGGAGGGTTTGGTTGAGGGAGATTATTTTTTCCTGGCAATTAAAAAAACTAGATTTTAAAATCTTCATTACACAAAAATTTAAACAAAAATAAATTTTAACAAAACAAATTGCTACAAAACTGAAATTTTAAAACAAATAAGAGGCATGGGCTGTAAAAACACTTACCTCTTCTTTTGGATCGAACTTGACGATGCCGTGCAGAGCCATTTGATGGATGAATGAACGAAAAAAATGGATTCACAAGCCAAAATAAGAGTGTGTGCATGCTTGGGAAGCCCTTCTTAGTTTCAAACGTGGGTTGGAGGAAAGCAAAATGAGCTTTCCAACCCGCAGCTTTAGCTAAATAGGCTTTTTTCAAAGTACGTGCATGCTATAGGGTGCACACACTTTGAAAAACACTAAAAAGTGTTTTTTAAAGGGTGTGCGCCCTATAGGTTGCATACACTTTGTTTTGGATTGCCTAAGCCATAGGGCACACACCCTTTAGTGCGTACGCACTATGCGTGATGGGGGACCAAAAAGAAAAGTGGCATCTTTTTGGTCCCCCATCTTTGTGCATATACCCTCTTACACTACCACAAAGTGGTTTACACCATCCGAACACCTATTATTTTTTATTTTTATTTTTATTTTTTGACTAAGGTACTTGATATCTATCTCAGTCATATTTTTTGTTGGTTCACTAGTGGAAGAAACCATAGGTTTAATGGCACTAAGGTAACAAACAATTTCATAATCATTTTGAAAGGAATGTAGTGCAGCTTGTTGGTTTTGTTGCAACCAATCAATAAGTTTGGGATACGCGAGTGGGAGAGAAGGGATGGGTTCCAATGAATTGATATGGGTGTGATCATCTCTATGGACAAGATATTCAGAGCTTATAAGGTCTCCTTCAAAAGTACCTAGATCAATCTGATTCCTAGCCTAGTCAACTTGATCAACAAAAGCGGTATATAAGTTTGACTCATCAAGCCATATAGGTGACTCATCTACCACCTCGGTTTGGTTAGCATAGGTATACACCACATCTATCACTAATTCCATTGATTCTACTGAGAGACAATCCCATTAAGGTTCTTGTGTTTCAACATCTCTATCTCTCTATAGTAGTCGTACCATGTTTTTGTGGATATGTTCCCTATTAGGATAGCCAATTTCTAATTCTTCGCTATGGTGGGATGTAGAAGATTCATCATCATGGTCAAGTGGGGATCCATCTTCATTCCAAAGGATAAAAATATTAAAAAAAACACAATTATCCTCATTTTGATTAAAGATAGGAGTAGACAAAGTTTCTTCCTCAAATTCATTATTTTCAGGAGATGGGTCAAAAACTAGTTGCGCATTAAAAAATTTCCCAATCCAATTTTATCCTTAGATTTTCTCCCATTAGTATGATTTATAGGCTCAAAAAGAGCATGTCTCTTATCAATTAAAGGACCATAAGCATGGTAACCCATTTTAGCTAGGAATTCATATCCTTTTCCATTTTTTTAGGAGACACTGTAGTAGTGAGCACAACCTCTTCAAGTTATTTTCCTCTATAGATCCATTCTCTAACAATGTTTTCTTCTCTTTCATCTACTAAAGGTACTGAGGATTGAACAAAAGTACCATAGCATGTCATGGCAAAAGATGAGGGCTTTTTCTCTTCTGAAGGTTTCCCAAAAGATCTAGGGGAAACTAGAAGTGTAGCAATGGAGTCAAGTCGGTATTCTCCCATTCCAAGATTCAACATTTTCAATTTTTTCTCACAATCAACAAGAGTGGTCCTTTTTTCATCAATAGACCTATTGTTTCGTACCAGGGACTCAACAATAAGTGAATTAATAGACATGAAATTATCTCTTGGGATAGAGATCTTAGTCCTGTTAAAAGGGAATTTTATGCACTAGTGATAAATAGAGAGAACAACTTGCATGTCATGAATCCAAGGTCTCCCTAGCAATATGTTATAGGCAAGAGGGATATCTAGAACCTAGAAGACCACCTCTTTTTCATTTGGGCCAACCTAAATGGGTAACACAATTAGTCCTTTTGATGACCTCTCAACTTCATCATAAGCCTTGATGGTGATCTTCTTTCTAGAATCAATAGTAAACTCCAACAATCCCAACTTCTTGATTACATTGAAAGAACAAATACTCAACCCAACACCATTATCTATCAGCACACGTTTGAATCGGGTTCAATAGATTTGAATCTCAATGTGCAAGGCAAGGTTATGTAGGTGATTTAAGGATTTGTCATCTTCCTCCAAAAAGGACAGGGAATGTGGAGCAGTGATAAGATTAGTTCCATAGTCTGGCACTAGCTATTTGTAAAGCTTTTTTTAAGATTTCCTTGTGCGTAGGTGAAAATTCTAGAAACTTGAAGACGAAAATCTCTACTAGAGTACGTTGAAGTTGGTCTACTAGATCGTAGCTTGGTTTACTAGAAGTAGAGGCCTTCTTAGAAGATGTCATTTATTTGGCATTTTCTTATTTTGAAGAGTTTGGGACCCTAAGCATGAATTTAGGTTGACTTCTAGTGACAACATTGAGACTTTTCCTAGATGAAGGAGGGACAGAACCTCAAATCATGATCATGTGGTTAGACTCATCGAAAGATTGGAGTTGCATGTGGAAGAACTAGCACTTCTCAAGATGACCTTGGGTACCTCATCAAAATATGAATCATAGTCGAGTCCATTATGTCTCACCATGTTAACACTTTCATCCATTGGCTCAAGCATATTGATGACATTGTCATTGTTCCTGTAGGTATAATTGGTCTTATCTCCCTCATATTTCTTGGATGTTGATGACTCTCCTTTATCATATTTAGGGAGTGGCTCCTTAAAATATTTGTGGTCAGAATTCTTAACAAGACCATCCACTCCAACTTTCCCATTCTCGATAAGATCTTCGATAACATGTTTTAGCCTTATGCAGTTATCAGTCTTATGTCCTTTGTTCTTATGATATTCACAGTAATGATTGTCATTCCATCATTTGGGTTTCACCTCAGGTTCATAATGCTTAGCATATTCTGGTAATGTGATAATCTTGTTGGAGAGAAATGTCTTAAGTATCATATCGTATAAGTCTCCCAGAGGTGTAAAATCATGTTTAGGCTTAGGCGCCCATGGAGGTCTAGCCTTGCTAGAGTCATTAGACTTTGTAACCTCTTGTTGTCGAGTTGTTAAGATAGCACTAGTGAAGTTGAAGATGGGCTCCTTAGGCTTAGGCTCATCAACAATGCCATTGTTAACCATATGCTTGTTCCTATTCCAAGGCTTACTCTTATCTTTTTTGTATCCATTACTAGTGTTGGATTTCTCTTTTCTCAAAGTGATTTCACCCTTTTTGACCAATACATATTATATGTGAAAGGCACTTTCAATCATGTCATTAAAAGTGAAGAAGACTTACTTTCTAAGGTCATAGTGCAATTCAGGAATAAGATTATTGACAAAGATGACAGTCTTTTCATTTTCAGGAAGTTATCATGGATATATTGAGTGCAACTTTCTCCATCTTTGCAAGAATGTCAGAAAGGGTTCACCTTGCCTCTGCTTGATATTGCATAAGTTAAACATAGTTACCGGATGTTGAATATTGTAAGAATATTTTTGTATGAACCTTTGCACTAATTCATCAAAAGATTTAAGTGGAGGTGTAATATTTGTAAACCATTCAATTTCTTGGCCACTTAGTCTCCTAGGAAAGTCACATAAGATAAGTAACATCATGCATGAAATCCATACTTAGAGCATAAAATTGTCTGACATGATCACGTGGATCCCTATTTCCATCATATTTGTCAAATTTAGGGATCTCAATATCTCTTGGAAAAGACATCATGTATAGATTCTTGTCAAAAGGTAATGCACATATAGATTCCATATAAAATGATGATTTAGGTGTCTTTATTTCCTTTCTTAAGCTTGACATTTCACTTTTCAAATTGTGTATTTCCTTCATGGAAACTTCTAAAGTTGAGGGTTCTCTTTTCTGAATCAATCCATCAACATGAAAATTATGTGGAAGCTTCAATCCTCTAGAAACTAGGTGTAAAAAAAATTGGTCACCATTTTGTTCTAATGTCTTCAACATAAGCCTTTGGTAAGGATCATCCTATTGAAAATTCAGGAGCTCTTCTTTGGTAATTTCTTGCTCCGTATTGTTACCATTTCCTATTCTAGAATGTGAAGACCTCGGGGGTGAATCACATCCATTGTGTTGAGATCTTGGGGGAGATCTTGGCGGTGAATTATTTCCATTGTTCTCATATAAATTATTATTAAATTATTGAGCCAATCGGGTTGTTTGTTCTTCCATGTAGGCTTTTCTTTCCAATTCAATTCATCTAAATCTTTCATTTTGCTCAAAAAGATCATTGAATCATTTTTTATGCTCTTCTCTAGACATGGTGAACGATAAACTATTTTCAGATTTTGATGAAGAAATAGGTGTCTCATAGGTGCTATCAAAAGTACTTCCAAAAGGATCAAACCAAATTTTAGTATTCTCCTCTTCTTTTTCAAAGATAAATTGAGGGTCTTTGTCTTGATGATGCTGACGCCTAGTGGGAAAGGGTAATTTGTCAAAGCTAATGGGTGGTTTCTTTCCTTGATTGATTTTGTATCTAGTTTTTATTGGCATGAATAAGAGTGTAAAGAGCTAATTAAGATGACACAAGACAACCTGATGTCCACCCTAGAAAAGTAAAGTGTTCACTTATCCTTGAAAGAAAAGAAAGAGAGAATAAAAGAGAAAGATTAAGATGACTTGTCACAAAGTGTCCAAGTTACGGGTAAGATCCTTGTGTACGACACTTGCAACTTGAGTCAAAGATTAAATACAAGATAAGATAAGACAACCAAGAGAAATTTAGACAAGTGAACAACTCTACTAGTCAAGAATATAACCAAGGAATCTAAGTAATCTATTTTAGCTAAAACAACTCATATCCTGTCAATTTCAAACTAAGAGACCAAAAAGAGTCAAATATAAGCTCCCTAAACCAGCTAAGAGAAAATTTGGACCCATCCCACTCGAATTAGAATCTGGGCAATAGACCTCAAATAACTAGGTGACACTTAAACATGAGATGAAATTCATACGATAGACCCTAGTGAAGCAGAATGACACCTTAGGATGATACGATATATTGTAGACAGGTGGGATGATATACCCTAGTATAGTGGGGTGATACTTCTCTCAACTAAAGATGACACTTTGAAATGTCATGCAATATTTCTCACTGAAGCAGTCGATATTTAATCAGTAAACAACAAAGGATCAATTTTTGACTTAAAATCTTTGTTCGAGACGATCATTTTGACTAATCTAACAAAGTGATAGTGTGTCACAATGAGTTTAGCAACAAGTTTGAAGTCTTCAAAACAATTGTGGCACATAGAGTATTATTAAAACAATCAAGAAAGGGACAAAATAACCTTGCATGATACAAACATTTGTGAGGTCTCAAAGGAAAACTCCATGAATAGTACCAAAATGTGTATGTTCAAATAATTTCCACAGGTCTTGCACAAAATGAAGACACATGAAAAAATTTCTACCTAAGGTCAAGAGGGAAGTGCTTCAACCTTTGCCCACAACTTGATGTTCTTAGCCCCATAATTAGGTGGTTGAGTGGCTTTTCCTAGGACTATGCAAGTTGTGGATCAATTGGAAGAGAATAATGCTTGAATTGCACATCCTTCCATATTTCCATATTCAAGCTTTGCATCCAAGGGAAAACATATGGTGAGTGTCTTGAGGTGATCCAAGTAACTCCACTTGGATCAATCCTTGCACAAAGGAAGTCACACAGCCAAAAAAAAGATAGCCTGTAAGTCCTAAGGTTCTTAATAATAATCTTCGTTAATGACTACCCCTTGTAGTTTCGCGAGCAAAATTAAGGCCTATAGCTCTACAAGACCCCAAAATGCATAGTCTCGCAAGAAATATTTAGACCTCTCATCCCTACACAAGTTGAATGTACTCCTCTTGTAATATTGTAAATAATATTTGGACCAAGAAGGCCCTACAAGCGCCTAGTCAAGTGTAGTCTTGCTTAGCAAGATTTAGGCAACTAGGCCCTAAACATGAAGAAGCATTAGAAGTAGAAATAGCCACGTCTTCCCTCTCTTTTGATTGAAGGAAGCATTTTATTATAGTGGGGTGGAGTAGCTAGTTCTCTTGTTCCCCACTTGGGTTGTTCCCAAAAGATTGCTCTCTCTGCAGCCCCTTTAAAGGTAAATATAAGAAAATAAAAGGATAGCTAATGAAGGTCTAGATTTCTAGTTTTCCAAAAGGAAAAGAGCATACTCTCCTACTCCATAGTGTCTCCCAAACACATTGAGCACTTTTTAATTTACCAAAATAAAACTAATTAAGCTAGGTGCCTAGAAAATTAAGTATATGCAAGCACAATGTTTATTCATATCTCCAAGGTAACCTACAAAACCACAAGTTAGTAGTCTTAATAATGCAACTTCTCTGACAAGTGATTCCTAATAAACCACAAGTTAGGGCACAAAATAGTATGTAAATCAAATAAAAAATCCTGTAAAACAACTTGTTAAGTTCTGTTAGAAGACCAAAAAACCCCAAAATGCAAGAAAATGAAAGCAAACTCGGCTAAGACTCAAACCGTGACAACAAATAAATCTGGGCAAAATTTCACAGTCTACGAGGAAAATTGTATGATGGACTTCTATGAGGCTGGAGATATTCCAGGGCAACACGATAGACTATAAAGAAGTCATGTGATATTTTGCCAAAAAGGAAATGATATTTCTCTGTATTACATAACTATGTTCTAGAAAGTAAGAAGTTTCTCCTGACAGTATTAAGAAATATCACCCTGGTATATGTTGGAATGTCATATGACTTTTTGGGTTGCAAAATAGAAGTTACAAACCTGTGACAACAAAAATATGAAAATGCAAGAAATGGAGCTAAAAAACCATGTCTAGCCCCACGCTGGGTGCCAAAAATGTGTGATAAAAATGTGACACACTTCTATAATCCATTGCACTTGAGAGAATCAATGAAGAGGGGTGTCTCAAGAGGCAGCTTATAGCTTCCTATCTATAATGTGCAAGAATGTAAGCATTATGGATAGTGGCTCTCAAATGAACCTCAATAAGAAATCCTTGCAAGGTGCACCATAGAATGAAAGATTAAAAATGATAATTCAATAATGAGAGATCTAAATGAAATACAATATCTAAGATAGAATGTAATGCAAGAATAAGAAAGCAAAGCTAATCTAACAAGATTACCATACCTCCTAGTTAAGCTATGTGATTTAAGCTAGATGCAACAAAGAAATGCTAAACTAAAAATGCAAGAGAATACTATAAGATTGCAAGTAAAAAAAATGATAGCATAACATTAGTGTAAGGGAATGAGATGTAAGAGTGAGGAGAGAGCCTCCTTTTTAAAGAGGAATGGACAATGGAGATTGAGAGGCAAAATCCAAGGGTAGAGAGTAATCCCTATTTTGACTTTAGGGAACAAGATTCTCAGGAGGAAAGATAAATGGACAAGAATGGTTAGGTATAAATGAGTGGTGAGGATTAAGAGGCAAAAGTGATCCCACTTTTGTCTTTTTGTCTTTTTTTTTAAAAAAAAATTAGGAAATTCCTTTCTCATGTGCACACATAGGATAAAGTGGATTTTATTTAATTAAAAGGGAACATGTTCTTTTAATCAAATAAAGCTTAGAATAAAGTGGCCAAACTTTAGGATATCATCCAATAAATGATAAAATGATGATTTGATCAAGAGATAAGATTGATTAAGCATAAGATAAAGTCTAGTATTTTAAATTTTAATGTTAGAGTGGAGCTCAAGGTTTACTAGACCATTTTTGGGTGATTGCACTTTTCTCTTCTTTAATTCTTTATTTAACTGGTTATGGTTATGTTGATGATGGATTATAAGAAAAAAAAATTGATACAAACAAATACACAATCAATTCCAAAAAAAATTTCAATACATTGATATGAACTGTAGAAACTGGATATCATTAACAAATAACAAATAACAACTTAAGAAAAATTTGCAGAATACTAGCCAAAACAACTTGCCAAATACAAGAAACTCTTAGGTTTCCATACCATGATTACCATTATATACATTGAAAGCTCAAAACCCATCGAAAGACAATCAAGCACAAAAACAAAAAACATAATGAAAAATATGATGCCAATAAGGTTAGTGTCATTTGAACTCAAAATATAATCTACAAAACTCATAGACAATAATGTAGAATAATCAAGCACAAAAACAAGAAACAAAATGAAAAAAATGAGGCCGATATGGTTAGTGTCATTTGAACTCAAAATATAATCTGCAAAATTCATAAACTGATAAGTCAATATGGTTAGAAGTCTTCACGAGCTGGGCATCAAGGACAAATTTAGGTATGTATGTGTTAATATGATTTAGAACAACAGAGAGGGGGGGGGTCAATCAGTTGTTCTTAGGTCCTGATGTATAAATCAATCTTAAAAACTTATCCTTAAATCAGATCCAAAACCAAAACAAACTTGGTCATTACTGATTCAATAATAGTCTAAACATCTAACAATGCAGTCCACTCCCCAACTATAACTTAACTTGCAAAATATAGTAATGTTCAAACCAAAACATTCACACAAGTATTAACACCAGGATTTATAGTGGAAACCCAATTTGGGAAAAACCACTTTGTAACATGCTACTATTATTTTCACTCTTCTGAAGTGAGCTCGGTAAAAAGCCAACCCTATCAAAGGTTACAATACACACTGTCAAATTTGACCCAGTTAAAGGATTTCAATCACCCTGTTAAAATTGAGCCTAGTCATAGGACTTACATACACTCCATTAGAATGCAACCTTATTCAAAGGATTTAACATATGACTATTAGGTCAACCTCTGTTAAAAGGATTTTGAATGTTACAATGATTAGAAAGTAGCAGCAGTGTTATTTGAAAAATATACAACTCACTTTGCAAATATCAGATCTGATTCCGTACACTAATGCTAGTTTATTGACTTTGAAATTTTTCCATTTCCATCTCTGATCTGCTTAGAACTTTTCTTCAAGCAATCACCACAATTCTCCTTCAGCCTTTTCTGCTTATTCAGTCAATAAAACTTTCCACTTCCAACATTCTCTGTTCTCCATGTACATACATATCAAAATGCTCAGGTTCCCTTATATTTTCCTCAGTTAGGTTAACTCATCTTTTTCCACTCAATCTCAATCGTAGATCTTAGGGTTAGGTCAGATTCATTGAATCTACCCACTTCATGTTCTTTGGCTCCTTTTCTAGAATCATCTCAAATCTCTTAAAGATTTACAATAAAACATTTTACAATGCATTTAATGCTTCCAAACAATCAATAATTAAAGTCAACACATTTTACATAATCCAAGAATTCAACAATGTCGGCTCCAAAATTAATTTCTCTTCAAATATAAAATTGCTGATGCTTGGTCAATACTGTGATTGTTCACTCGGTCTTCATGTAGAAAGCTCGGTCATTGCTAAAACTATTTCTTCGACTTACACTGTCTTCCTCGGCAATTAACTGATGCTCGGTCAACACTATAATTTTTCTCAGCATATACTAACTCAGTCGACACTAACATCACTTGGCTTAAACATGATTTTTCCATTCTTTGCTTAGTTAAGCCTATGAGTTTAGTCTTCAGTCTTACTAAGATAAACAATACATTATCTCATCATTGTGAAACATAGTCAAGTACACTTTGTAGTATCAAGATAACTCAACCTTTCCTTAGGTGCTATTGTTACCAACCTTGCTTAGGCCCTTAGCAACACTCAAAAAGATATAGTACTTTCCTAAGTAGCAACAGTCTTACCAATTAAGGTTTGACATCAATGACAATGCAACAATTGTTTCAATTGCAGTTTCCAACAATCTCCCTCTTTGGCATTGATGGAAATACCATATGATATCACCTGAATAACACATGGATTACCAACCAATCCAAAACTTATTTGTCCATCAAAAAATTATTTTATAATATCCTTAGCTTCATTCTGATTCAGAATCTTAGAAGCCTCACTTTTGTGACCGTCAGAAGTATTCAGATCTCCTTCTATCCTGATTCTTCATTTCAGTTCATCATCCTTATCTTCAGTTCCATCAATTCATCTCCCTCTTACTTTTCAGTATCATGTGTTATCATATCTCATGTGTTATCATATCAATTCATCTCCCTCTTTGACAAAAATGCCAAAGCAGTAACTAAAACATACATCCATCAGATGTAGATAATATATGTGTAGCTCAGTGTTTCTCCCTCTCTCATCTTGCTTATGACTGATTCCTTGTCTTTGCTTCTCCTCACAACTCTAGGCCAGCCCTAAAGTGTGACAATCTTATGCATCAATTTGTCAAATATTCTTCTATAGCACATTTGATGCAGTGCTCCTAGCTTGTCTAGGAAGCCTCAGTTAGGGGAAGAACCCCTAATTGACTTCTCAAATACTCATGACCTTCTCTGGGTAAAGCTTTTGTGAATATGTCTGCTAATTATTCTTTTGTATTCACATATTCCATTCGGACCTCTTTATCTTGTACTAATTCTCTCAAGTAGTGATACTTGATTGCAATGTGTTTGGTCTTAGTGTGCATCACTGGATTCTTAGAAATATTGATAGCACTTGTGTTGTCACATAAAATAACAATAGGTTTAGTGATTTCTTCTTTCATGCCTATCAACAATTGTTTTATCCATACCAAGTTTGAACAGTTCACTGCAACAGCAACATACTCGGCCTCGCCAGTAGATTGGGAAATGCAATTTTGTTTCTTGCTTGTCTAGGAGACTAATCTCTGTCCAAGAAAGAAAGCTCCACCACTAGTACTCTTTCTATCATCTAGATTTCCTACCCAATCAGCATCTATATAAACTCGGAGTTCAAATTTGTCATCCTTCTTATAATATAGACCATAGTCAGCAGTTCCTTTCAAGTATCTCATAATTCTTGTCACGACCATCAAATGTGTTTCCTTAGGATTGGCAGAGAATCTTGCCACAATCCCAACAACTAATGCAATATCTGGTCTGCTATGTACAACATACCACAATTTTCCAATCATGGATCTATACAGAGTCTGATTTACTTCTGTAACATCATCATTCTTAGATAACTTGTGTCCAGTAACCATGGGAGTTCCCACTCGTTTACCATCTTCCATCCCAAAAGTTTTCAGTATTTCATTAACATACTTAGACTGTGTAATGAAAATTCCATTCTTCCTCTGATATACATGTAAACCAACAAAGAATTTGATCTCACCAAACATACTCATTTCAAATTCAGTTTGCATTTCATTTGAGAAACTTTTACATAATGCATCTTGTCCACCAAAAATAATGCCATCCACAAATTTTTTTTCCAACAGGATACGTTTACCTTCTTCATCCTTCATATACAGATTGCTTGTCTCATTTGTTCTTGAAAATCCAATATGTATCAAGTAGTTGTGCAACCTCTCATACCATGCTCTAGGAGCTTGCTTCAATCCATATAACGCTTTGTTCAGTTTGCACACCATGTGTCTTCTGTTTGGATCAATAAAACCTTCTGGTTTTTCTATGTAAACTTCTTCTTCTAGTATACCATTAAAAAATGCAGACTTGACATCCATTTGATATACCTTGAAATCTTTATAAGCAATATATGCAAGCAGAGTTCTTACTCCTTCCAATCTAGCTACAGGGGAAAATGTCTCCCCATAACCTATTCCTTCTTCTCGTGCATAGCCTTTGCATACCAGCCTAGCTTTGTTCCTAGTGATTTCACCATTTTCATTCATCTTATTCTGAAATACCCACTTTGTTCCTATAACATTTTTTTTCAAGTCTCAGCACCAGAGTCCAAGTATCATTCTTCTCAATCTAGTCAATTTCTTCATTCATTACTTGTATCCAATCTTCATTCTCCAATGCTTCTCTAGTTGTCTTCAATTAAAATTCACATAGTAGACATGTTGGATCCTTAGTCTTACTTCTAGTCTGAATTCCAGTATCTTTGTCTCCAATTATCTGTTCAGGCTTATGATGTCTTCTTACATATTTTGGAAAAATAGGTTCAGTTGTTCTCTCCTCTATTTCATCACGTTCCTCAGTAATATTGTTAGATTCAACTTCAGAATGCTCAGCAACCTCTTCTTCATACTTAATAGCATTTTCTTATAGCTCGACATGTTCTTGTTCTCTCTCGGCACTATTTTTCTGATGCTCGATAGCTTCTATCTATCGCTCAAAATTGCTTACCCGAGACTCGGCATCAGGTGCAAGTCTGTTACTTGCCTCTTCTTCTTCTTCAATGTACACAAAAGATCTATAATCTTCTGGTTCTCTTTTACTATCAGCTTCATTTCTTTCTGCATATTCATCAATTTTGACATTCACACTTTCCACAATTTTATTAGTGTTAGAGTTCAAACACTTATAAGCTTTAGTTTTTGTGGAGTACCCTAAGAATATTCCTTCATCACTCTTAGCATCAAACTTTCCATTCCTAGTGTCTTTTAATATATAGCACTTACTTCCAAAGATTCTAAAGTATTTAACACTCGGTGCATGCCCATGCCATAGTTCATAAGGTGTCAAATTTGTACCTTTCTTTATCAGTACCGAGTTAAGAGTGTAGATAGCTGTGCTTATAGCTTCTTTCCAATATTTATGTGCCACATTCTTTTCAATCATCAATGTCCTTGCACAATCCAAGATAGATCTGTTTCTCCTTTCTGCTATACCATTATGTGGAGGTGTTCTAGGTGCAGACATCTATCTTTTAATTGCTCTATCATTGCAAAATAGATTAAATGCAATTGATGTAAATTCTCCACCTCGTTCAGATCTAAGACATTTTAGGTTCCTGCCTATCTCCTTTTCAACTTTAGCCAAATACCACTTAAAGAATTGAAAAACTTTAGATTTTTCTTTTAGAAACATCACATGCATCATCCTAGTATGATCATCAACAAATAAGATAAAGTATCTAGCACCATAGTAACTTTGTACACCCATAGGTCCACAAAGGTTAGTATGAACCAAATCTAAAATGTTTTCAGAAGTAAAGGATTTGCTCTTGAAACTTGACTTTGTCATTTTTCCTAACTAGCATTCCTTGCACATCACATTTTTAGGTTTCTTCAATCTAGGTAGACCTCTTACCTTTTTCTTCTTACTTATCTCTACCAGATTGTCAAAGTCAACATGACACAACCTTTTATGCCATAACCAAATATCATCAAGTTGTGCAATTAAACATGTTTCTTCAGATAGGTCAAGATAGAACAAATTACCTCTAGTCTGATCACCACTTCCAATCAGTTCTCTAGTAGCATTAAATATTTTAGCTTGCTTGTGATGAAATTCCACTCGGTAACCAATTTTGTTAAGATGAGTAACACTTAACAAATTATAATTAAGACCTTCAACCCAATATGCATTTTCACAAGATATCTTATCAGTTAGTTTAATCAAACCTTTTCCTCTAACAGGACATGGCACATCATTACTAAATTTTACACTTTTACCTCTTTAATGATGTAAGGTCTCAAACTTATTTTTGTCACTAGTCATGTGATGTGAACAGCCACTATCAATAATCTATTTATCATTCTTGTTCACATAGGATATCAATGCAGTTTTCTCATCCTCATTAGATTCATCTCTCATTGCCACATAGACTACCTCAATTTCAAAATCATCACTATCAGTGTCAGTCTCTTTTTCAGCAATATAACAAGATTTCTTACCTTTTCCCTTGTATTCTTTGTTCCATCGATAGCTTCTGTCATCTTTTGTATCTTTGTGTTTGCTTTTCCTTTCATCATCTTTATCCTTCCTGTCAGGACATCTAGCAACTATATGACCAACTTTATTACATGCAAAACATATAATAGGGAGTTTACCTTTATACTTTCTTTTTCCCCTTCTCAGTCTTCTAGCCATAAGAGCTTCTAGATCTTCTAGGTCTTCATCAAAAGTGTCATTGTCACTTTCACTATCACTATCACTTTCACTTTCACTTTCACTGATGCATCTTTCTTTTTCTTTCTTTGGTTTATTCAGAACTAGCTGTGACTTGAAAGTAGATTCAACATTTCCAATGCTTCCAACAGTGAAATTATCATAGTTAGAGAGTTCAAAAGTAGTTAGCTTACCAACCAAACTTTCCAAAGTAAGCACGTTAGCAGAGTTACATCTAGATTCTTGAATAGCTGATATCTTAATAGCATATATAGGATGCAAGGTTCTTAGTACTTTCCCAATTATAGTTTCATCATCAATAGCCCCATTTTCTCCTCTAATAACATTCACAACTTCTTTTATTCTACCACAATATTATGCAATGTTTTCACCTTCTTTCATTCTCATTTCATCAAACTTACCTCTAAGACTCTCGGCTTTTTCTTTCAGCACATTCAAGTCACCACCATAGATTCTTGCAAGAGTGTCCCACATATCCTTAGCAATTATACAGTCCTTAATGTCCTCAAATTCTAGATAGCTTAGGGCAGATGCAATTTCCAGCATTTCCTGATTATGTTCTTGCTTAGCTCTCATTTCTTTGGCAGTCAAACGTGCAACAGGTGAGACATAAGTGTTCTCAATGTAGTATTTTGTAGAGTCACCAATACCGGCCATATGCAGCTTCATCAAGCTTTGCCATGCGGGGAAGTTTTCTTGTTTAGCTTCAGTACCTCCTTCTTATACATCCTGATCATTTGCTTCAAGCCCCTTTAAACTTGATTTCTGTCAACACTAATAATAAGCAACAAAGCTCTGATACCAATTGTTAATATGATTTAGAACAACAGAGAGGGGGCGGGTGAATTAGTTGTTCTCAAGTCCTGATGTATAAAATAATCTTAAAAACTTATCCTTAAATCATATCCAAAACCAAAACAAACGTGGTCATCACTGATTCAATAATAGAAACATATAACAATGCAGTCCACTACCCAGCTATAACTTGCAAAACATAGTAATGTTCAAACCAAAACATTCACACAAGTATTAACACCAGGATTTATAGTGGAAACCCAATTTGGGAAAAACCACTTTGTAACATGCTACTATTATTTTCACTCTTCTGAAGTGAGCTCGGTAAAAAGCCAACCCTGTCAAAGGTTACAATACACACTATCAAATTTGACCTAGTTAAAGGATTTCAATCACCCTGTTAAAATTGAGCCTAGTCATAGGACTTACACACACTCCATTAGAATGCAACCTTGTTCAAAGGATTTAACATATGACTGTTAGGTCAACCTTTGTTAAAAGGATTTTGACTATTACAATGGTTAGAAAGTAGCAACAGTATTATCTAAAAAATATACAACTCACTTTGTAAATATCAAATCCGATTCTGTACACTAATGCTGGTTTACTTACTTTGAAACTTTTCCATTTCCATCTCTGATCTGCTCGAAACTTTTCTTCAAGAAATCACCACAATTCTCCTTCGGCCTTTTCTGCTTATTCAGTCAATAAAACTTTCAACTTCCAACATTCTCTGTTCTCCATGTACATACATATCAAAATGCTCAGGTTCCCTTATATTTTCCTCAATTAGGTTAACTCATCTTTTGCTGCTCAATCTCAATCGTAGATCTTAGGGTTAGGTCAGATTCATTGAATCTACCCGCTTCATGTTCTTCAACTCCTTTTCTAGAATCATCTCAAATTTCTTAAAGATTTACAATAAAATGTTTTACAATGCATTTAATGCTTCCAAATAATCAATAAATAAAGTCAACATGTTTTACATAATCCAAGAATTCAACAATGTCGGCTCCAAAATTAAATTCTCTTCAAATATAAAATTGTTGATGCTCGGTCAATACTGTGATTGTTCACTCGGTCTTCATGTAGAAAGCTCGGTCATTACTAAAATTGTTTCCTCGGCTTACACTGTCTTCCTTGGCAATTAACTGATGCTCAATCGACACTATAATTTTTCTCGGCATATACTAACTCAGTCGACACTAACATCACTTGGCTTAAACATGATTTTTCCATTCTTTGCTCGGTTAAGCCTACCAATTTAGTCTCCAGTCTTACTAAGATAAACAATACATTATCTCATCGTTGTGCAACATAGTCAAGTACACTTTGTAGTATCAAGATAACTCAACCTTTCCTTAGGTGCTATTGTTACCAACCTTGCTTAGCCCCTTAGCAACACTCAAAAAGATATAGTACTTTCCTAAGTAGCAACAGTCTTACCATTTAAATTTTGACATCAATGACAATACAACAATTGTTTCAATTGCAATTTCCAATAGTATGATCAAGGTCCATAGACAGGTTTGTGCATCAAGCAATAAGGTTTTAATAGTGATCAAAAGCTTTAAAAATAGTTGAAAGAGAATTTAAATATAATATGAAAAAGAAGAGTACAACATAAGTACAAGAATGATAATGAGATACAATCATGCAAGAACATTCCATAGTGTAGCATGGGTTAGCCCACAAAAGTGGTTCCCACTTTTTGCCACAAAGAAAATTTGGCAATAAAAAAAAAATCATTGTTGACCCCTTCGAATGAACTAGGGTTCTTCGTTCGAAGGTCCCCAAGGGGTTCGTCTGAACACGTCTGTGTGGCATGTTTGAATGAAGGGGCAGAGAGGGGGGGTTGTTCAAACCCTCCTGGCTGAAATTTCTAATAAATTATGGCGATGGGGTCATTTTCACCATTTAAAAAAAAAAAAACTTGGTTACCCCCGGGTGTTAGATCTAATCCAGTGACATCCTAGTGCGACATTAGCATCCCTTGAGCATTTTTGGTCTCTACTAACCATCTTTCATATCAGGTACACATTATTCTTCCTTTCTCTTTTTTTTTAATTATAAATTATTTGTTTTTCATATATCTTAGTTATTTTTGTGTTTTTAGTAGTTTTTTTTGTATTCTATTAGATTATTTTACAGATCAATTGCTAGAAAATGTGAAAAAAACCTATTTAGAAAATTTTAGAAAACCCTAGTAACCAAACTAGAAAGCCCTAGTTAGAAAACCCTAGCTAGAAAACCCTAGTTAGAAAATATTTAAAAAATATTTCTTAAATGTTTGTTTTTAATTTTTTAGTTAGATATATACAAAAATTTTAGTTTATAAAGTTGTAGAAAATGTTATGTACACATGTATAGTTATATATTTAAATGTTTGAAGTTCTTTTTTATGTATTGAAATGTTATGTACATATATTTAAGATTTTTTCTTAGATACTTTTACAAACAAGCTAGTTAAACTAATGTTTGAAAATGCTAGTTAGAAAATGTTATAAAATGTCATTTAGAAAACTCTAGTTAGAAAATGTTATTGTTGATATTATTGTACTTATGGTCAGATTTCTTTAAACTGACACAGATAACATAAAATTTGTCGTAATATAATTGATAATATAATTGTCATTATTGATAATATAATAATAATTATTATATTAATAATGATTATATTATATAAGGATTATATTATATTATATAATTATACCATAATATGATTATTCTAGAAAAGTGGTGTCCCTCAGTGATAGGGCACCACCAACATATATGAAGGAAGAATGAGTCATCCTTTAATGATACAAAATTGAATACTAACAATCAAAAATTTCAACATGGTATTAGAGTGTGTGCTTTCTCAGGGTTTGTGAGATTTGGAGTCATTGGATATTAAATTCTGAGGAGACTCATTGTGAAATCTATTATTCTTTATACTGATTGAATAAGTCTCTGATGCGTTCAAATTCTAATAGTGATCTCTGTGTTCAGCATGATAAATGTTGTAGGAGCCAATCATGTTCGGATAAAGTTGTGAAGGCCCAGATAAAAACTCAATGGATCACAAAACAAAGGAAAATTATCACAAAAAATCATGATGGTGAAGTGCATTGTGTACATTTAAAGAATTCAAATTAAAACCAAAAAAATAGAATTAAGAGCAGAATACATAAAACACACAATTTATCGTGGTTCACCACAATAGTGGCTACGTCCACACTGAGAGCAGAAGAATATATTAATCTCCAAAATATAATGTTTACAAATGACCACAAAGAGTCTTATTTATAAGCTCAATTTGAGCAGCTGAGAAGACAAGGCACAATAGACAAATGTCCATTGGCCTTCCAATCCCAACAAACTCCCACCGAAAGTCAACGGATAATCCAGCTGATTAGACATTCCCTTGCTCTACATGCTGATCTACTTCAGCTTAACAAGTCCAAGAGAAGTTCTTGCACATTCAAACTTCTCTTTGGTTACAACTTTAGTGAATATATCTACCGGATTGATTTTAGTATCAATCTTTTCAACCTTCAACCTGCCCTTTTCAACCATGTGCCGAACAAAGTGAGCATGGATGTCGATATGTTTTGAATGTCACTGAGAAGTATGATTATGAGCCATAAATATGGTGCTGCGACTGTCACTAAAAAGAACATAATCCTTTTGTTGATACTTCATTTCACCAAGTAATCACTGCAACCAAATCATTTCCCGAGCACCTACAGAAAGTGCCAAATACTCAGCTTCAGCGAAAGAAAGAGCAATAGAATGTTGCAGCCTTGAGGCCCAACTGATAGCAGCTCTAGCAAACATGAATGTGTAACCGGTAGTAGATCTATGCTTATCTAAATCTCTGGCAAGATCTAAATCCGTGAATCCCCGCAACTATTCATTATTGCTACCAAAACATAATACCAAATCTGAAGTGCCCTTAAGGTATCTTAATATCCATTTGACAGCCTCCCAATGAGTCTTCCCAGGATTGCTCATGAAGCTACTTACAACTCCCACCGCATGAGCAATGTTGGGATGTGTCGAAACCATAGCATACATAATGCTACCAACTGCATATTTGTAAGGAATGTCCTCCATATATTCCTTTTCCTCTTGTGTTTGTGGACATGAATTAACTGATAACTAAAAATGTGAACCAAGTGGAGTGGAAACACTATGCGCATTAGCCATACCAAATCTCTGAATTACTTTGTTAGTATATTCTTTTTGTGACAATGTGATCACTTTCTTCTTCCTATCACGGGTGATGGTCATACCAAGAATCTTCTTGGCTGCCCCTAAATCCTTCATGGCAAATGTGCTTGCCAATTTAGTTTTCAGCTCATTAACAATTTTAGAGCTTGTTCCCGCTACTAACATATCATCAACATAGAGAAGAAGAATAACAAATTCACCATTCGGGAGTGTCTTGTAGTAAATGCATAGATCAGATTCACATCTGATAAAATTATGTTCAAGCATGAAGGAGTCAAACTTGACATACCACTGTCTCAGGGCTTGCTTGAGCCCATACAAACTACACTTGAGCCGGCAATAGAGATGTTCCTACCCCTTTTTCACAAAACCTTCAGGCTAATGCATATACAACTCCTCATTAATGTCTCCATGTAAAAACATTATCTTAACATCTAATTATTCCAATTCAAGATCCCAAATGGCTGCTAATCCCAATAGTGTTCAGATGGATGTCATGTTCACAACTGGAGAGAATATTTTAGCGAAATCAATTCCCTATTTCTGAGCATATCCTTTTACTACCAACCGAGCTTTGAACCATTTGTGACCTCCTCCTTCATCTTTCAATTTATAGACCCACTTGTTCTTGAGTGGTTTTTGATTTGGTGGAAGAGCAACCAAATCCCAGGTGTCATTTGCTTCAAGCGAACTCATTTCATCTATCATAGCAACAAACCAATTGTTTTTTTCATTGCTTATACATGCCTCTTTAAATTTTGTAGGTTTAATATGCTCAGAAATTAATAGCTTTGGCTCTACCTCTTCGGCAAATAATAGTTGATAATCAGAGAATTTTGAAGGAGCTTTCCTTTGTCTTAAGGATCTTCTCAAATCAGGATGATCTGGTTCACGAGAATGAATTCTCTTTAATTGATTACCATCATTTTCTCCAGGTGAAGGATCTGTTCTGTTGGTATTTGATTCATTGATTAATTCATGAGGACTACCCTTGGAAATGAGAAAGGAGCATGTCCTCTTTATACCCAAATTATTTCAGTAAACTTGTCCTGTTAAAACTTGTTCTTGATGGACATTATCTCTGCCAAGAGATGTGCTTATTATTTCCTCTGTAATGTGTCCATGTTGGTCCCCAAAAGTGGACTGTTTCATACCCAAATGCTGAGAGTGGTCTTCACTATTATTTGAATGACTGAGAGAGTGATCTTCATGACTGGCACGAGATCTCTCTACTCAGGAGTTGCTATGGAGAGTAGCAGTCTGCAGGGGAGACTCAAAAATACGAAGGGAAGTAGTGTGCAGGTTAGGCACTATGGAACCATGTATTGGAACATGAGTGCACAGGATAGAATTTCCAAAGCTCTTGTCATGAGTGTCACATGAGAAGGGAGGAATGTCTTGCAAGGGAGGAGAATGGTGACTGTCGTGAGTCATTCCAAACATGTCATTGTCTTCTCCTCTATCGTGAGTGTCTTCAAGACTGTCATGGGATATTCCAAACTTGTCGTGACTGCTATCTCCTATGTCATGAGTGGTCTGCAAACTAGCGTGAGGTTGAAAACTACTATGAACAATGATATCACTACGTGATCTATTTCACAACAGCCAGGAGCTATTTCTTTCCTACTGTGTGGAGATTGCACATTGCCTTGAGTTGGCAATGGATATTCAAAGCTACACAATGGATCTTCAAATCTATTGTATGTTTCATGAACCCTATTGTGGAGAGGGGAAGGGAAGAGCATAGCCTCTCCCCTATTTTCAAAGAAACTTTGACTATCATCAGTCAAATTTCTATATTCTTCATTGAATAGATTATGTGAATAATCATCCTCACTTGATGAGGATTGAAAAGGAGGATTTAGAACAGAGGTTGGAGTCACCTGAAGGGAACTTCTTCTATGTTGAGTAGAATCAATACCATTTGAAGGTATTCTGAAGGAAATGTAATCTTTTTCAGACTTATCAATGTCTACAAGAGCTAGAAATTTGTGCTCATTAAAAATGACATCACGACTGCGAATGATTCGCTCTTCAACTGGATCCCAAACTCTATAATCAAAATGATCTTTTCCATAGCCAACGAAAATGCCCTTTTGTGATTTGAAATCTAGCTTTGTCCTCTTTTCTTTTGGGACATGAACATGAGCTTCACAACCAAAAACTTTGATGTGTGAGTATGAAATCTTTTTTCCCAGCCATTCCTCTTTTGGAATGCCAAACTCTAGATGAGATGAAGGAGTCCTATTGATCAAATAGATTGCTATAATATAGGCTTCCACCCAAAATTATTTGCCCAAACTGGCATTGGAAAGCATACACCATGCTTTCTCAAGAATGGTTCTATTTAACCATTCTGCTACCCCATTTTCTTGAGGCGAATAAGGAACAACCTTAATTCATCTTATACCATGATCTACATAGAAGTTATCAAACTCCAAAGAAAAAGAATTCACCTCCATTATCCATTTTTAAACACTTCATTTTATGACCACTCTGATTTTCCACAAGAGCTTTAAAAATTTTGAGTTTAGAGAATACTTCTGATTTTCTAGAAAGCATATAAACTCATACCTTTTAGGTGCTATCATCAAGAAAGGTGAGAAAATATTGTGTGCCTCCATAAGAGGTTATGACCGTAGGTCTGAAGACATCTGAATGCACTAATTCCAAAGGTGTAGTCTTTTTATCATGTCCATCCTTCAAGAAACTGACCCGCTTTTGTTTCCCATGAAGACAATGCTCACAAAATTCTAAATTTACAGATTTGAGATCTGGTAGTTGATCACGATTCAGCATTACCTCAAGGCCTTTCTTGCTCATATGGCCAAGCCTTTGATGCCAAAGTGTAGTATCGCTGTCCACAAGTGTCAAAGAAGCTCCCACCTTATCAATGGGTTTCAAAATATAGAGACTACCAGTTTTGTCTCCTTTAGCAATAGCCAATGAACCTTTGACTATTTTCCATTTATCCATGAGTTCAGTTTTAAAGCCTTCGGTGTATACTTGACTGACATAAATCAGATTCCTCTTTAATTGAGGAACATGTCTAACATCTTTGAGAAGTAATTTTGCTCCTCCTTCAAGATGCAAGACAACATCTCCTTTCCCAACAATTTTACATGCTTTATTATCACCCAAATATAACTCTCCAAATTCACCATCTTGATAATTTTTAAATGCACCCGTGAGAGAGGAAGCATGAAAGGAAGCTCCTAAATCAATTACCCATGAATCAGCTTTTGTATCACTTGTTGACAAAATTAGGATGCCCGGATCCTTTTCACAAACTGTGTTTTCTTGGCTGTCCAATACTTGTTCTTGTGCCTTCTTATATTTTTTACAATCGTTCTTAACATGCCCAACCTTCCCACAAAACCAACAACCATTTTGTCTCCCTCTTGACTACGATCTTCTTGCAGATTGGGACCTCTGATTGTTGTTAAATCTGCCTCTATATTGGCTTCTTCCTCTATTTTTAGTGCTCACCATTGTGAGAGCATTGCCGGAAGAGGATTCATCATTCTTTCTCCTCAAATCTTCGAAGAGCAGGGTGGCTGAAACTTTATCAAAAACCAGCTTCTTGGTAGTTGATGTTGAAGTGCTAATGTCTGTCACAAGTCCATCCCAGCTATTAGGAAGAGAACATAGCAATAGAACAACCTTATTCTCTGTTGGATACAATTTTCTGAAGGACATTGTTGGATTAGCTATGTGTTGTCTTTGATGTCACACAAATGTCATATCAATTATCGCTCTCAGTATCTACCGAGCTCAGTTGGTCAGCTAGGTGGTTTTTAGTGTCTACCAAGTTCTCTCGAGTGTCTAAAGGAAACATGACAGGGTAACAGTGTTAATCAAGCCTCCTTAGTTATCGAAGGAAAATTAGTGGTTACCGAGCTCTCTTGGTCTCCAAAGGATGTTGCAGAATTCACTGTGGTTACCAAGTTCTCTCGGTCACCGAAGGAAATCTTTTCAGGATTAATGTTTACCGAGCAAGGTCGGCCCTTTCAAAGAATTTTGTTATTACAGTTTGTTTATCCCAGCCGACTGTTATAATAATTATTAGTGCCGACTTGACAATCTAAATGATTATGAAATGGCATATATATATAGAAGGTCAAGTGGTGAATAAAGGATATACAACATGCAGAAATCATTTTGAAGAAAGGTGTGTGCAAATTTTGAAGGATTCTTAGATATCCTTGAGGAGCAACAAAGATTTAATTGATCAGTAAGGATCTAGTGAAATAGAACAGAGATCTATATTTAGCAATTCAGTTGCAGGTTATTTCATTGTTACTCTCTAGCAATTGTAGTAGTGATATCAAAATCTCTTAACCGAGTTGGTTTAACAACCATTTTGTAAATCCTCTAACAAGGTAATAGTTCTATTGAATTGTTTCAAGACCTCTTACAAGGCCACTCCTAGCAGGGTGATTAAATCCTCTAACAAGGTCACACCTAAAAGTGTGTTTTGTAACCTTTTACCAGGTTGGCTTCTAACCGGGCATCACTTCAGAAGAGTGAAAAATAGTAACTAGTTACATTGGTGGTTTTTCCCATATTGGGTTTCCACGATAAATCTGGTGTCTCTTATGTTCATGTTATTTTCTTTATTCATGTAAGTTAATCAGTGATGAATGCTTAAGAACAGTTTAATTATTACACACTTCAAGGATCAAGTTTTTAGCATTTCTCTGTATATTTACCAAGTGGCACAGTAAATAATTTGTTAAGATATTTAAGGGATCAATGGTAATATTTTTGTGGTTAACTAATTCACCCCCCCCCCCCCCCCCCTCTCAGTTACTATATCTATATTTCCAACAATTGGTATTAGAGATTTTGGTGCTTGCAGGAAGGGTTTCAAGGACCTAAGCTAAAGATCAGGATGTCTTACAAAAGAGAAATTCCAAGGCTTAACAGAAATAACTTTTCAGCATGACAAGGTCTCATGAGACTACATCTGGCTTCCATTGGTGATTCAGGATGCAAATATATTGATCAAGAATATACAATTCCTACTGGCACATTAACTATTGAAAACATTGTAGAGAAGAAGAACCATAACACTATGATGATAGACATTGCATCAGCTCTTAGCTATGAAGAATTTGATGAAATCAAAGACTACAAAACTGCTCATGAAATGTGGAACAAGCTGAAGAAAATCTATGGTAGTGATGACAATGTGAAGAGAGCTAAAGCAGAGAGCCTAAGAGGACAATTTGATCAAATGAAAATGAGAGAAGAAGAAAACATTGCAAAATATGTTGAAAGGATCAAGACAAGTGTTAGTGCAATCAGAGCTTCTGGAGGAAAAATTGATGATGAAATGATTATAAGTAAGGTTCTTAGAACATTACTCCCTATTTATGCAATAAGAGTTTCTACTATTCAAGAAAGAAGATGTGAAGAAAATCACAATATAACTTTGGATGCCTTAATTGGAAGATTGACAGCCTTTGAACTAGATAACTATGACAACTATGTTCCAACTTCTAAAAATATTGAATCGGCTTTTGAGGCCAAACTTTCACTCAAGAAAGGGAAGAAAATCCAATTAGAAAGTGAAGAAGAATCAGAGGAAAGTTCTGATAGTGATCTTGAAGTTATTGAAGCATTACTTGCAAAGAAGTATTCAAGAGGCAGAGGAAAATACAAAGGTAAAACTCCCTTAATCTATTTTTCATCTGAAGAAATTGGTCATATTGCAGCTAGGTGTCCAAACAAGCAAAGCAAAGATGAGAAGAAAAATTACAAGTACAATGGCAAGAAAAATTTCAAATCATTCAAGGATAAAGGTAAGAAAACATGTTTTTTAGCTAAAGATTCAGATGATAGTGAAGAAGAAATTGTTTTCATTGCTGTAAAAGATGAATCTGATAATGATGAAGATGAGATGGCACTTATCTCTCATATAAGCAAGAATGATACATGGATTATAGATAGTGGATGTTCACATCATATGACTGGTGACAGGACCAAGTTTGAACACTTTGAAAACTTTGATGGTGGTAATGTAAGGTTTGGAAACAATGAACCCTGTTGTATAAAAGGAAAGGGACAAATTTCATTAACCAAAGAACTTATATGTGATAATGCATATTGGGTCAAAGGACTAAAGTATAATCTTCTAAGTGTAGCATAGCTAATCAACATTGGATTCAAGGTTGAATTCATGAATGACAAAGCAAGACTGCTGGATGACAAAGGAAAACTGATAGGATCAGGCAAACAAACCAAAGGTAACCTGTTTTATCTTGATCTTGGTGATTACTCATGTTTTATTGCTCAAATTGAAGAAAGTTGGTTATGGCACAAAAGGTTATGTCATGTAAATTTTGACAACATGATGAAAATAAGAAAATTCAAGAAAGTAAGAGGTATTCCTACTTTGAAGAAACCTGATGTTGGTCTATGCAAGAATTGTCAAATTGGTAAAATGGGAAAGTCTAGTTTCAAAAGTAAAAACTATCAGTCTGAAGATATTTTGGAAATTGTGCATACTGATTTATGTGGACCTATTGGAATTGAGAGCTATATCAGAGAACAAAAATTTATTCTCTTTGTTGATGATTATTCTAGAATGATGACTGTTATGTATTTAAGAGAAAAGTCTGAAGCATTTGAGAAGTTCAAATGGTATTTAGCAAGAGTAGAAAAGGAAACAGAAAAAAGAATAAAATGCTTGAGATCAAACAGAGGTGGTGAATTCATCTCCCATGAATTCAATAATTTCTGCATTGAAAGAGGAATCAAAAGATAGGTATCAGCCCCAAGAACTCCTGAGCAGAATGGAATAGCCAAAAGAAGGGACAGATCTATCATGGACTGTGCAAGGACTCTGATGATTGAAAAGAACATTGCTATGAAATACTGGAAGGAAGCTATCAGCATTGCAGTTCATACCTTGAACTGAGTACAGCTGAGAAAAGACACATTCAAGACTCCATATGAGCTATGGTATGGCTACAAACCAAATGTAAGTTACCTAAAAGTATTTGGTAGTAAATGTTACATCTTAAAAGAATCTAGAAAAGGAAAATTTGATGTAAAAAGTGATGAAGGAATATTTTTGGGAATTCTTGCAAAAGTAAGGCATATAGATGTCTAAATTTGTCTACTCACAAAATCATAGAAAGTGCACATGTGAGAATTGATGAGTTTGCAGAAAAGATTGGAGAAGAAAGAAAAAAGGAACCAGAGGACTACAGAAAATTTGTTTACATCGAACCTGATACATTTCCAGACACATGTAAGGAGATTACATCTACCGAGCCCAGTACAGTAACCGAGTCACAAGAAGAAGTTCAGACCAAGTCACAAAGTACCGAGTCTCAGTCTGAAGCTACCGAGAAAGTATCTATCGAGCCTGAGCAATCTGAACCTAAAGATGAAGAAGATGACAATGTAACTCATTCAGGAAGCAAGGAACCTATATTAGCCAAGTACGTCAGAAAGCATCATAAACCAGATCAGATTATTGGAAACAAATAAGATGGTACTATGACAAGAAGTAAACTAAAAGGTACATGTTTATTTGCTGATTTTGAACCTAAAAATGTCAAAGATGCATTAGAAAATGAAAGTTGGATTGAGGCTATGAATGAAGAAATAGAGCAAATAGAGAAAAATAAGACATGGACTCTTGTACCTAGGCCTAAAGATAAAAATGTAATTGGGACAAAATGGGTATTTAGAAATAAGTTGAATGAAGATGGTCAAGTATTAAGAAACAAAGCAAGATTGGTATGTAAAGGATATTATCAAGAAGAAGGAATAGATTATGGAGAGACTTTTTCTCCTATTGCAAGATTAGAAGGTGTGAGGACTTTACTTGCATATGCAGCACATAAAGGATTTAAGGTATATCAGATGGATATCAAATCTGCTTTTCTCAATGGTATTCTTGAGGAAGAAGTCTACATTGAGCAACCTGAAGGTTTTATTGATCCAGACAAAAGGGATATGGTCTGCAAATTACACAAAGCATTGTATGGTCTGAAACAAGCTCCTAGAGCATGGTATGAAAGATTACATAACTATCTTACTCAGATTGATTTCAAAAGGGCTAATGACAACAACAATTTATACATCAAAGAAGGATCAGATAACAAAATTGTTTTGGCAGAAATATTTGTGGATGATACTACGTTTACAGGAAATGATGATCAGTGCAAAGAATTTTCAGAGCTTATGAACAAAGAATTTGAAATGTCTATGTTTGGTCAGATAAACTTCTTTGTTGGACTTCAGATTCAGTAGAACAAAAATGGTATCTACATTACTCAGTCTAAATATATCAGGAAAATACTTAAGAAATTTGGTATGGAAGATTCAAAACCAGTTGGTACACCCATGTGTACTGGACTGAAGCTTACCAAAGATGATGATTCAAAAGAAGTAGATCAGACCTTATACAGATCAATGATTGGAAAATTACAGTATGTAGTACACACAAGGCCTGATATTGCCTTAGCAGTTGGAATAGTGGCAAGATTCTTGGCTAAACCTAGAGAAAATCACATGATGGCAATCAAAAGAATCTTGAGGTATTTAAGGGGAACTGAAGATTATGGCTTGTGGTATAAATTTGGAGGCAATCTGGATTTAAAAGTGTTTACTGATGCTGATTGGGCAGGAAACATTGATGACAGAAAGAGTACAAGTGGTGGAGCATTCTTTCTTGGCAAGAGGTTAGTATCTTGGACCAGTAAAAAGCAAAACTGCACATCCCAATCCACAGCAGAAGCAGAATATGTTGCTGCAGTAGTAAACTGCTCTAATATTATTTGGTTTAAACAGCTTTTGGAAGGCATGAAGGTTGAGATCAAAGAACTAGTTGTTATGTTTTGTGACAATACAAGTGCAATAAATATTTCAAAGAATCCAGTAATGCATTCCAAAACTAAGCACATTGCAATTAAATATCACTTTGTCAGAGAATTGGTGCAGGACAAGGAAATCAGATTGGAATATATTCATACAAAGGAACAAATTGCAGATATCTTCACCAAGCCACTACCTAAGGATGCATTCTTGTATCTAAGAGGCAAGTTAGGGGTCACTCCCCTGTCCGAGGTTCACTAAATAAAGTTTTAGTGATGCATCAACCAGAACATGTTGAAGATCAATCAGTTGATGTAGCATAGTCAAGGAATCATTGCATATGAATCAGTACATAAGGTACATTGATATTTACCAAAACTGTGTAAGTTGTCTTTGGCATGTGTTGTCAAAGAGGGAGAGTTTTGTTGTCATTTGAAGAAATTTCTAAGAAGAATAATTTGAGAAGTTAAGAGGGAGAGTTCTCAGTCAGAGAAAGAAGTTTGAAGATGATGGGAATCAGAATGAAGCTAAGGATATGTTTCTTACTCTTGGTTTCTCTATGAAATTTCATTGTGCTATGACATGTTGTCTTGCCATCAATACCAAAGAGGGAGATTGTTGGATACAATTATCTGAAGGACATTGTTGGATTAGCTATGTGTTGTCTTTGATGTCACACAAATGTCATATCAATTATCGCTCTCAGTATCTACCGAGCTCAGTCGGTCAGCTAGGCAGTTTTTAGTGTCTACCGAGTTCTCTCGGGTATCTAAAGGAAACATGACAAGGTAATAGTGTTAACCGAGCCTCCTCGGTTATCGAAAGAAAATTAGTGGTTACCTAGCTCTCTCAGTCTCCAAAGGATGTTGCAGAATTCACTGTGGTTACTGAGTTCTCTCAGTCACCGAAGGAAATCTTTTCAAGATTAATGTTTATCAAGCAAGGTCGGCCCTTTCAAAGAATTTTGTTATTATAGTTTATTTATCCCAGCCGACTGTTATAATAATTATTATTGCCAACTTGACAATCTAAATGATTATGAAATGGCATATATATATAGAAGGTCAAGTGGTGAATAAAAGATATACAGCATGCAGAAATCATTTTGAAGAAAGGTGTGTGCGAATTTTGAAGGATGCTCAGATATGCTTGAGGAGCAGCAAAGATTTAATTGATCAGTAAGGATCTAGTGAAACAGAACAGAGATCTATATTCAACAATTCAGTTGTAGGTCATTTCATTGTTACTCTCTAGCAATTGTAGCAGTGATATCAAAATCTCTTAACCGAGTTGGTTTAACAACCATTTTGTAAATCCTCTAACAAGGTAACAGTTCTATTGAATTGTTTCAAGACCTCTTACAAGGCCACTCCTATTAGGGTGATTAAATCCTCTAACAAGGTCACACCTAACAGTGTGTTTTGTAACCTTTTACCGGGTTGGCTTCTAACCAGGCATCACTTCAGAAGAGTGAAAAATAGTAACTAGTTACATTGGTGGTTTTTCCCATATTGGGTTTCCACGGTAAATCTGGTGTCTCTTATGTTCATGTTATTTTCTTTATTCATGTAAGTTAATCAGTGATGAATGCTTAAGAACAGTTTAATTATTACACACTTCAAGGATCAAGTTTTCAGCATTTCTCTGTATATTTACTGAATGGCATAGTAAATAATTTGTTAAGATATTTAGGGATCAGTGGTAATATTTTTGTGGTTAACTGATTCACCCCCCCCCCCCCCCTCTTAGTTACTGCATCTATATTTCCAACAATTCTCATCATCTTGTGTCATGCCAACTGAATTTGCTTGGCTGATCAAGGTGTTGAATTCATTGAGGTGATTTGTCATGACTTCACCTTCCCTCATCTCAAGTTTATATAACTTCTTCATGATGAAGACTTTGTTCACAGCGGATGCTTGTGCATATGTAGAAGCCAATTTATCACATAAGTCTTTGGCTTTATTTTTGTCTGAAACATTATACAGCACATTATTGCCTAATGCAAGAAAGATTGTTGCCATGGCTTTCTCATCAAGCTTTCCCCAATCTTCATTCTGTAATTCTTCCCAAAAAAATTTTGTACTCTTACTTCTTCCATAATTCTGAAACCGAAAAACTTAACCAGCGATTAACCTCGCTCTGATACCAATTGTAGATTTAAAGAATTTGAATTAAAACCAAAAAAATAGAATTAAAAGCAGAATACATAGAACACACAATTTATCGTGGTTCACCACAATAGTGGCTACATCCACACTGAGAGCAAAATTATATATTAATCTCCAAAACATAATGTTTACAAATGACCATAAAGAGTCTTATTTATAAGCTCAATCTGAGCAGCTGAAAAGACAAGGCACAAAAGACAAATGTCTTTTGGCCTTCCAATCCCAACACATTGAAATAGTGACAATGTATTTTTTGTATGTGTCCATAAAAATTTTGAATATATATTTATGTCTCTATCACTCAGTTTAATACCGACTCCAATGAGGACATGTTGATTGGGAGTTTTGTTTGCTTTAACTAAGCAATAGTATTTTGACATCGGGCTTTGTAAAGAGCCACTAAGTTTGGTGCAACAAGGCTAAAATTCATGGTTTGTATAAAACTAAGGTGACATTAAAAAACTAGTCATGTTCAAAAAGTTTAATCTTCGATGGCTTAATTAGAAATACACAGTGGTAGAGTATCCACATTAGAAGGAGTTGGCGGGGGGAAAACCACTTGTAGTTGTAGCATGCCAAAAAAATTTAAAACCAGACATAGACTGATAATAAATTAGGAATAAACATCGATAGTTTTTGTACTATACAAAATGGAAGCCACATAAGAAAAGTACTAAACATTGATAGAGATTCATCTTGATGCCAATACAATTGATAAATACACATTAAGGATGTTTTTTATTAAATTTACAAAGAAAAGACACGTGTACTTATCATATTCATCTCACCAACGATCCTCACAGTGTTCTCTTTCAGCATTTACGATAACTCTAATCAAATATAACTACAATATGTTATACAACAATGATCGTGCATAGTTGCATAAAGGAATTGATGTTATGATATATCACTCAATATTTCTGAAGATTCATTATTGTTGTGAATATAACATTAGGAGAAACATTCTATAGATGGAGGAAAGAAGAGCACACGTCATTGTTGCATCTCAGGGAATAGAAGCCCCAATATAATACATAGCACCATCCTATTTTGTAACACAAAGATATTGCTTGGGTATCATCTATAGGAATGAGCAAAGATAATATATGGATTTTTATGCCTTGACAAGGAATTATTGTCACAATTGTACTTATGGCTTCTGCGATTCCTACCACAACTTAGCACAGGAAATTTATACTTTTTTGTTTCGATGATATGAAAAACTCAGAGAACATGTAGAACATAATATGGTTACAATTGAGAAGATCTAGTCAAACACGACAACATGTCCATAGGAGGTTATAATAAAATATGGTGAAACATTTATTTAAGCCAATAGACTTACTCCCCGGGAGATGCCCGTCGGCTTATTCAGACTTTTCGACAGTCTTATGCCGCAAAATAGGAAAGCGGTGTCGGGAATTACTGTCAGGTGTCTTACATCAGAAAAAATTAGGTATGATGGCACGGGTAAAGTTAGTTGGAGAATTCTTTTCCGGCAGGAGTGAAAAAGGTGACGTGCTGGTCTTTGAATGCATACTGAGCATGTAAACGCATGGACGACGTGTTCCATTCATCAAAGATTTGCGCTGACACATGTATGCAATGTGTTATGCTGTGATTTTTTCTATAGATTAAAAGATTATACACCTGCCAAACTTTTCCCGTTGGTTTTTCTCACGCTTACTAATTTCTCGTTCCTCCACTTTTTCGCTATTCATCGAGAGACATAGACAGGGATGAGTGAAGTCGGATTACATGAAAAATAATTGGAAAATTATGTGACTGAATGAACGAGGAGATCACAATGGATTTGGAGGGTTTTCGAGTGGACTGATATCCTATCTGCAACTATCACTATCTGGAGAATACACTGCTAGAACTGATGGAGTCTTTTGTTGAGGCTAGAGCGGAGGCTGTGTTTGAAAGTCCATTGAGGTTTGTAATGCAGTCTACTTCAATTTACTATCACTAAAAGGTGTCTCAACCTTGGCTAATTCCTATTCTTATTATTTGTTTTGTAAAATGTATTTCTTGCAAATAATGTTGATGTGTCAGCATCTTGAATTGTGTGTAAGGAGATCATGGCTAAAACGGTTATGATGAATTCCTATGACATGTAAGAGTTGTGTCAGGAAGATTCAATGACAGGTGAAGACATGTGGCAACTGATAAATTTGAGTACTATACACTCTTCCCCAATCGTGGGGTTCGGGACATTGCCCTGAAAATTTTTTTGAGGTTCCTATTTTCTCGGAGAATGGTAAAATCCTAATACGGTTATCTTTGGGAGTAGCCCTATAAAGTGAAGCGCATGATATAAGCTTTTTTAGGGTTGTGAAGAGATATGATGCGAGTGTATTGTTGGAATGTTTTATGCTGCCGTGATTTGTCTTCAAGGGTTTGGAAATCTTCTGAAAGAACTTGCATTGCAAGTGTATTGTAAGCTGTAATAGTTTTGATCAATACATTGTGCAGGTTTTGGAGTGCTGGGGTTTTTACCGAAAGGTTTCCCCAGGGTATATCATTGTGTCATTCTCTATTTTTCTATATGTATGGTATGTGGTTGCAATATCTTTGTTAAAGTAGTTAACGAATCTGAAATTGTAAGGATTTAAAAGAATTTGCAATACTCTCTTATAGAGATTAGCGTAGGAAGTTGTTTCCGCACCTGAGTTTCCTTACAAGTGGTATCAGAGCTTGATCAACTTTTGATACTAGTTGTTGGGTAGGGTTTTTTTTGAGTTGATCTCAAGTTTGAGTGGGAGTTTTTTGCAGAGCATTCTGAATCTTATTTGTAGATTGAGATGGCAAGTTCATCATATGGAAGAATGGAGGTGGAGAAATTTAATGGCACTAATTTTGAGTTGTGGAAACTCAAGATGGAAGACATGTTGGAAGATCGTGACCTATGGGAAGTGACTTCAAATGCTACAAGACTAGCAACTATAGCTCAAGCATATTGGGATATCAAAGACCGTAAAGCTAAGGGTCTCATAAGACTCTATTTAACCGATGCAGTTCTTCCGAATGTTCTAGATGAGAAAATTGCAAATAGTTTGTGGGAAAGACTTGCGGCCGTGTATCAGGCCAAATCTCTAGTGAACAAGTTGTTCCTGAGGAAGAATTTTTACTCTCTACGAATGGAGGAAGGTGGATCCTTAACGGATCATTTAAATGCATTTAATCTACTGGCTGCATAGTTGACATCAGCTGGTGTCAAGTTAGAGGAGGAGGATCATTGCTACACACTTTTGTGTTCTTTACCAAATTCATGGGACCATCTTGTGATGGCTCTCAGAAGCATGTTAGTCACCTTCAAAAAGGATGATGTGGTGTCTTTGCTGCTATCAAAGGAGATGCAGAGAAAGGCTTCCATTTTGGAAAAAGAAGCTCTTGTTGTTCGTGGGAGATCCATTGAAAGAGGGAAGAAAAATGACAATAAGGGTAGATCCAAATCCCGTGGGAAGTCAAAGACTTCCAATAAGTCCAAGGCAAAATGTTGGAACTATGATAAATCTAGGCACTTCCGTAAAGACTGCAAAGAGTCAAAGAAGAAGAAGAAAGGTTCAGATTCAGCTTCAGAAATATCTCAAGAAGATGGCGATGCATTCATCACAGCTTTGGTAGCCCATGCATCTGATGATGTGTGGTTGGTTGACTCAGGTGCATCTTTTCACATGGCCTCTCATCGAAACTAGTTCTCAAAATATGAAGAGTTCAATGGTGGAAAGGTGTACTTGGGTGATGATTCTCACCTAAAGATAGTTGGATGCAGAAGGGTCACTATCAAATTTCCTTATGGATGAGTAAAGGGAATCAATGGAGCTATGCACATTTTGGGTTTGGCATGAAACCTATTATCTTTAAGTATGTTGAATGATGTAGGTGTGCAAGTTGTTTTTTTGAAAGAAGGATGCAAGATGATGAGAGGATCGATAGTGATTGCAAGGGGTACTAGGAGAGGTACCTTATTTCAGCTAGATGCATGTATTCCTCTATGTAATAGTTCTTCATCCTCACCATCTGAACAAGCAGTGAAGAAGTCTGTGGCTATTGGTTCCGATTGTAGTGCAAACACTTTGGAAGGTAAGCTTCCTGCAGAAAAGACAATGTTGTGGCATATGAGATTTGGCCACATTGGTGAAAAGGGTCTCTGAACCCTGAAAAATAAAAATCTCATTGAGAGGTTAAATGATTGCAATCTTGAGTTTGACTTCTGTGAACACTGTGTCTATGGTAAACAAAATCATGTTCAGTTTTACTCTAGTTCTCAAAAATCTTCTGACATTTTGGATCTTATTCATTCTGATGTATTTGGTCCTGTAAAAGTTCCTTCAATCTCCAAGTCTGTATTTTTTGTATCTTTCATAGATGATTATAGTAGAAGGACGTGGATTTATTTCCTGAAAAGTAAGACACAAGTCTTTAGTCGGTTCAAGGAATTTAAAGCTCTTGTAGAGAATCAGACTAGTAAGAAGATTAAGTGTGTGAGAACTGACAATGGTGGTGAGTTTTGCTCAGCAGAGTTTGAATAGTTCTGTAAAGAACAAGGTATCGAGAGGCATAAGACAACTCCTTATACCCCACAACAAAATGGAGTTGCAGAGAGAATGAACAAGACACTGATGGAGAAGGCTAGGAGTATGCTTAGTGGAGCTAGTTTAGAACAAAGGTTTTGGGCCGAAGCTATGGCCACTGCTTGCTATTTGGTTAACAGATCTCCTACATCAGCCCTTGTTGGTAAGACACCCATGGAGGTGTGGTCTGGTAAGAAGCCTTCAATTAGACATCTTCATGTTTTTGGTTGTGAAGCTTATGCACATGTTCCAAAGGAGAAAAGATCTAAGTTGGAAAACAAAGCTGTTAAATGTATTTTCATCGGATACAGTGCTGGTGTGAAAGGATACAAGCTTTGGGATCCTATGACTAGTAAGGTGTTTTATAGTAGAAATGTTATTTTCAGAGAGCTAACATCTTCTCCTATTGTGCTACAACCAGATGAAAAAGAAAAGGAAAAAGATGTTGTTTAGTTACCTCCTACCCTTGAGAAGATTGAACAGAGAGACCATGTTGGGCCTAATGATGAGGAGAGCTCTAGCAGCTCTGATAGTTTGGAAGAAGAGGAAGAAAAACCTCAACTGCAGCCCTTGAGGAGATCCATGAGAGAAAGAAAGCAACTAGAAAGGTTTGGTTATTCTATGTTAGATTCCAGTTGTGCCTTTGCTTTGATTACTAACACTGATGAGCCTAGATCTGTGAAAGAGGCTTTGGGCATGGAAGATGCAAGTTCCTGGATTGAGGCTATGGATGATGAGATGGCTTCATTGGAGAAAAAAAAAACTTGGGACCTTGTACCTTTTCCTAAAGGGAGAAAATCTATTGGCTGTAAATGGGTGTTCAAGAAGAAATTATGTTCAGATGGAAATGTTGAAAGGTACAAAGCTAGATTGGTTGCAAAGGGGTATTCACAGGTAGAGGGAATAGATTATGGTGAAATATTCTCTCCTGTTGCAAAGTTGACATCCATTAGATTTCTGTTATCTCTTGCTGCATCATATGATTTAGAGATAGAACAGATGGATGTGAAGACAGCTTTCCTTCATGGTGATTTGGAGGAAGAGATTTATATGTCACAGCCTGAGCACTACATTGTTAAAGGTAAAGAATCCTTAGTTTGTAGATTAAAGAAATCTCTATATGGTTTGAAGCAATATCCTAGGATGTGGTACCTTAATTTTGATGCCTTTGTGTTGTCAATTGGATTTGTAAGATAAAAATCAGATCATTGTGTTTATTTCAGAGTTGAAAATGATTGCCTTCTTATTGTTGCATTATATGTTGATGATATGTTGCTATTTGGGAAGGGTAAGGGTATGATTTTTGATTTTAAATCTTAGTTGTTAGCACAGTTTGAGATGAAAAATCTTGGGGCAGCTAGGTACATCTTGGGTATGGAAATTAGTAGAGATAGGTCTAACAGAAAACTTTGGTTGAGTCAGAGTAAGTATGTGAAGTCTGTGTTGGACAGGTTCAGCATGGCAGATTGTAGACCACTATGTGTTCCTATTTCTGTGGGAACAAAGTTATCTGTAGATGATTGTCCATAATCTCCTAGTGAGGTGGAGGACATGAGTAGAGTACCTTATGCTAGTGCAGTTGGCAGTCTTATGTATGCTATGGTCTGTACTAGACCAGACATTGCCCAAGTAGTGGGAGTCCTGAGTCAGTTTATGGCTAACCCTGGATGGGTACATTAGGATGTAGTTAAGCGAGTATTCAGATATTTGAGGGGTACATCAAATTACTCCATATGTTATCATGGTAACTCTTCTAGATCTCCGCATTCAGTTTATATTCATGGGTTTGTGGATTTAGATTGGGCAGGTGATATTGACAGTAGGAGATCCACCAGTGCTTATGTGTTCACTATGTTTGGTGGTGCCATTAGTTGGATGAGTAAGCGACAACCTGTGGTTGCTTTGTCCACTACAGAAGCTGAGTACATGGCTGCTACTCATGCTTGTAAAGAAGCCATTTGGCTTAGAAGATTGTGTTCTAATGTTGGTGTTGATGCAGAACAAATTACTATTTGGTGTGACAATCAGAGCACTATTTTCCTTGCAAAGAATCCAACTTTCCATGCCAGAACGAAGCACATTGATGTGCAGTTTCACTTTGTGAGAGATATGGTGGAAGATGGAAAGGTAAATTTGGAGAAGGTAGATACCGTGAAGAATGTTGCAGATGCATTAATGAAACCAGTGGGCACTGAGAAGTTCAGATGGTGTTCGGATTCTATGGGCCTTTTGGCCTATAGCGGTTAGTTCCTGTTATGTTCCTATTGCTCTTACAAGGTGTTCGACAAGTGGGAGAATGTTAGGAATAAGGTGTCTCAACCTTGGATAATTCCTATTCTTATTATTTGTTTTTTAAAATGTATTTCTTGCAAATAATGTTGATGTGTCAGCATCTTGAATTGTGTGTAAGGAGATCATGGCTAAAACGGTTATGACGGATTCCTATGACACGTAAGAGCTGTGTCAGGAAGATTCAATGACAGGTGAAGACATGTGGCAACTGATAAATTTGAGTACTGTACACTCTTCCCCAATCATGGGGTTCGGGGCATCGCCCCAAAAAAAATTTTGGGGTTCCTATTTTCTCGGAGAATGGTAAAACCCTAATACGGTTATCTTTGGGAGTAGCCCTAAAAAGTGAAGGGCATGATATAAGCTTTTTTAGGGTTGCAAAGAGATATGATGCGAGTATATTGTTGGAATGTTTTATGCTGCCGTGATTTGTCTTCAAGGGTTTGGAAATCTTCTGAAAGAACTTGCATTGCAAGTGTATTGTAAGCTGTAATAGTTTTGATCAATACATTGTGCAGGTTTTGGAGTGTTGGGGTTTTTACCGAAAGGTTTCCCCAGGGTATATCATTGTGTCATTCTCTAATTTTCTATATGTATGGTATGTGGTTGCAATATCTTTGTTAAAGTAGTTAACGAATCTGAAATTGTAAGGATTTAAAAGAATTTGCACAATACTCTCCTATAGAGATTAGCGTAGGAAGTTGTTTTTGCACCTAAGTTTCCTTACACATTGAGGTTTGTACTGCAGTCTACTTCAATTTACTATCACTAAAAGTAGTTGAATAAGCCCTTTCAGACCAAGATCACCTCCAGTAAAGTAAAACAAACACAATCGCATAGCTATTATTATTTTAAATAATAGTTAATCTTATTGGGCCTGTAATGTGAAATAGTGGATTTCTTAATATATATCTATTTGTACATGTTTTGGTCTTTCATGACTGTAAATGCCATAGTCAAAGCATAAATCACTCCAGGATTTCAAATAATTTACGAAAGAGCTGTTGTGATAGGCCACTACTAATTGGGAAAATTTTGAGTAAGAGCTTCCCTAAATGCAAGAGAAAAGTTTAGGTACATCTTTGCTCTCATATTATTTGGCTGGCCAAGTTCTTTTTTGTTTCACTTTTGTTAGTTTCTAAAAATGTATTCATGCAGAATGCCTTCTAAATATATTCTTAGAATAATTTTTCCATTGGGTTGGGGAGGCCTTCTTCCTGTTATACAATGGCAATGGTATTGTAGTTTTACAGTTTCTAGGGTTGGTATTATTCCTTCTATTATATTAGGCTCCTACAATCTTCATATGCCCTTTGTAAGATTTTCTCTCCAGCTGAGCATTTAATTTTAACTATTAACTATAGCGAAGGGAATAAAGTTAAGTGGTGATTAAAAAAATTTCCCCTACCAATCAGTAACCATCTTTTACTCCTGATAATATGCATTGTGAAGATTGGAAATTAAAAGGTGCACAGAAATTAACAAGTCAAAAATTTGGTAGCCTATGATTGGTCTCTCAAAAATGCCACTAAAGGATTGCAGTTTGAGGCAAGAGAACATGCATGCCCTTAAGTCTTTCACTAGGTTGTACTTGGTTAGAACAAAATCCTCACTGATTGAAGGATGTTAGGTGTAGACAGATTCTTTTTTTTAAATCATCTCAAATACGAGCGAGAGAAAGAGAAAGAGACATGATTTCAAGGGAAAATCGAGCAACAATGGCAGATGTGGTTCAGAGCAATTTTAGTATCAAAGATTCTTTCTGTCGAATGCTCCATAAGGACGTATATGATCAATAATGCTGAAGTCTCCCTGTCCAGACCATATGAGATTCTGAATGCCCTTACGAAATAATAATAATACATTTGTATCTTTATTTATTGTATACATAATTCTATGACACCTCAACATGAAATGAATTCATTTTGAAAGTCCAATGCTTAGATACATTTTTTCACCATTGAGTAAATTGAGTTGTAAAAAGTCCATTTAATAAAACATCACGTACATGTTTGACAGATGTTAAGCATGCCAATAGTATACAAAATATCAATTTCATTCCATGTAAAGATTCCAGCCTTCAATTATCTTGAGAGCACATGCTTTGGGTTATTAATGTTTCAAGATTTTGAATGTTTATTTGAGTTAATATTTTTTATTTTTAAAAATATTTTTGTTAGAGTTTTGATTAACATTTTTATTTTTATATTAGTTATATATTAATATAATTTTTAAATTAAAAATTATATTCTATGTAATTATTTACATTGTTTTAAAATTATACTGAATATTGACAGTTTTATTTGCATGATTGCATATTCTGCAGATGAAATTGGTGATTGATGAAATGAGGGATGAGGATAAGGGTCATTTCCAGCTTGTATGTTATTGCTTGACTTTGATGGTGTCAACAGCGTTCGCTTAATTCATAATATAAGACAATGAAGCAGGTACTGAGTTTAGTACTTTTGAAAATATTGCACAGTATATGGTTTTACATATTTACACACATAATAGATGTACAATAAGATGCATGTGCACTAGAGACATGAAATTCTATAATTTGAATCCACGGACATTTAGCTTTGGGTATGCTCTGTGTACGTTAAGGCCATTGCCATATTTGATTTTACATTTAATAATTTATAATAATATTATCTTAATATATATTTATTATTAATGCTGAAATTTCTTTGTCACACTAAAGGTCACATGATCTCTAAGTATCTGATTGAGTGGATCCCTTTGTATTTCATATTTTTTTATGAATTGGTGATGTGGGTGATTAAGTCTAATGCTTTATGATTTTTGTAATTCTATACAATACAACATTTGTGAGTTCTTCTATTCTTGAATCACTTTGAATTAATACCTTTCTTCACCTTTGAGTGTGTTGATTTACAAACTTACCATTGTTGATTTACAAAATTAGCAAATTACCATTCTTTCCATAGAGTTGTATCAATGTATTCCACCTTTTAAGTTTAGGGCCATGCTTAAAGTTTAGAACTTGACATTTAAATTTGTTGAATTTATTGCTTATATAAATCTCAAATAGATGATACTCTTACATTAACTTCAATTATCATTCCTTTTAAAAGTTACCAGCAAAGCTTGTATCAATGTATTCCACCTTTTAAGTTTTGGGCCATACTTAAAGTTTAAAAGTTCATATTTAAATTAGTTGAATTTATTGCTTATATAAATCTCAAATATATGATACCAGCTTCAATTATCATTCTTTTTAAAAGTTACCAGCAAAGCTTGGCAATTAAAGGCAAATAACTTATCATGTTTGGACTATGTAGCATTGACTAAACTTGAAGGGTATTTTCATTTGAAGATAAAGAAAGAAAATATGCATTTCTTCACTTTTGTTTATTAAAAATATATTACTTATTAACATGTCTGATAAAACACTAAATAAGAAATAAGCAACAAAATAGGCAAGAGATCACACATTTGAACTAATATTAAAACCCTCGAAAAATATCACGAGATTAAGTGAATGCCAAAAACTTCTATAAAAAATTGAGTACCAAAAATTAAAAAATATGATCATTTATGCAAGCAAGAGCAAAAAAGATGTATATAAATTTGATTACCAACTTATTATATGCTTCAAGCTAAGAAAATAAAAATCAATATATGAGCTTATGTGAAATACTAAAGAATTACAAAGCATGTTAAATGGAAGTCAAAAACAGTGGAAAAACATTTAAATGTAATTATTTATTGAAATAGAAGCCAAAAACACTGGGCAGAAGTTTATACATGTAATTATTTATAGAAGTAGAAGCAAAAAAACTTCTATATAAAATTGTTTTCCAAACAAAATCATTTATGAAAGCCGAAAGTTTATATAAAATTGAGTGAAAATTCATTAAGTTCATGAAAATGAGAAAATGAAACAGGTAAACAGAAGGAAACGAGTAAATAAAAGTGGAGACAATAAGTTAATATGCTATACCGAATGCATATGGGGGACACGATAATAACACACTTTCAACAAGTGCCACGTAGTGGCCAAGTACTTGCCTTTAGTTTTATAAATAAATTTTATTTTAATTTTGATTTATATGTAAAGTGAATTTTTAATTAAAATAATTTATAACTAAGTTTAATTTTAATTTTAATTTATATGTAAAGTAATTATTTAATTATAAAAAATTATAAAATTACTATAATTATAGTTCTAATAATATTTTTTAATTTTATAAATAATTATAAAATATCATTTATAATTAATTTAAATTGTAAAATAGTTCTACTTATAATTAATTTTAACATTAATTATTTAGTCCAAATAACTCTTTTTCAACAATATTATAATGTTATTCTATTAAATCTAAATTTATATAATATATATTATAATAAATCCAAAAAATATTCAATATTTTATAATATAACAAAAATAGAAATATTATTTTAATATAAGGAAAAACTTATCAATCTCTTATATCAATAAAGTTGTAACCATAAACCGAATAAAATCAAATGATATATAAATTAGATTGTATTATTTGAATGCACGATTTTCATGTACAATAAATAACAAACGTGGTACATTTTAATTGGTTCACTCCAGTAATAAGAGCTCAAATGTATTAGCCAATCATATCATCAAAAAACAATTTTTACAAATTATAAACTTAAAAAATTAACATTTAGACTATAGAATATGTGTTATTTTTAACAAAATAAGAAAATACTAAATTATAATTGGTGCAAAGAATTGGTTTTAATCACTACTTAATGGAAGAAATGCAAAAAGTGATGCAATAGTACTTGCTAGCCTATCGACAAGTACTAATAAGATAAGGGACCTTAAGGCTCAAGAGCAAGTGCAAATAACCCTGAAGTATTACCAAGGACATCAAACAACACCGTGCCCTCACTACTTAAGCACCGACCTCAAAAGGTAGCTGCACATTTTTCTTAGACAATGCTAATATACTCCATTTGACATAGAATACTAAAGTTACATCTTTTTTTATTGTACATTTGTCTTCTTGAGCATGTTTTGTTCTCGTAATTTATTTTATTTCATTACTATTATAATCAATTTTATAATATCTATGTCAATTTACTTACTTTAAAGTCTAAAGTTTGTTTTTTTCCCAATCAATTAAGGAATGAAATCAGATTCAAATTCTTTGTCGAGTCATTTGATGTTCTATCATTTAAATAAATATGATTTCATTACATATTTTGTTATTATTATAATCAAGTCTATAATATGTATTTGATGTTCTATCATTAAAATTAAATATGATTTCATTACATATTTCATTAATATTATAAATCTATGTATGTATGCCAATGTATTGATTTTTTTTTTCTAATCAATGTTTATAGATTTTTCAATATTAGTGGTGTAAAATTGAAGTATTGAATAATGCCTATGGCCTTAGTTCAAACCAAATCATCAAATAAATATATATGTTTTATGTATTTGTTAGTACACTAAAATCTTTTTCAAAGATAGACTTAAAATCATTTTCTAAGATAAAGTTAAAAAAAATTGTTGTTTTCACTTCAAGATGTAGTAAATTGATTGATTATTTGTACAGGTCTATGACTTCGGATTAGATTTCACTTTAATGGACCAAATATATTAGATTTTTAATTTTTGTTGAACATACGTTTCAATAATTTTTAATTTAAATTATTCTTCTCAAAATAAACTAATAACTTCTGATTTTGGAAAGTAGGAAACAACTTAAATATGTGTAAAATAAATTAATTTTTTTCTAAAATTTTGAGAAGTAAGAAACAATTTAGTTTTGCGCAAAACAAAGTCACTTATTTCTCAAATGTAACAGAGTAAGAAATAACTTAGCTATTTTATATATTATTAAATGAACATTATTGTTTTAATTATGCAAATAAAAAGAACCTAGTAGTCAAATAAATTGAATGAAAATGGATATAAATAGGTATCTGAATCAAATCACAACACTTTAAATGCATAGTAGGTCAAATTGGTGCACTAAACTTCTACCCTAAGTACCGAGAATCAACAATTACAATAGGTTTTGTATCTCATTCTGATCATGGGGTCTCACCATACTGTTACAAGATGATGTGGGAGGTCTACATGTGCGGCATAGGGATCATTGGGTGGTAGTTATTTTAAAAATGACAATCACTTTAGCACATTTCAGCTAAAATCTATATAATTAAAAATCAACTTATTAAAAAACAATTATAAAATTTAAAATTCTACAATGCAAATATCAATAATTTTGAGGTTTCTTTTAGTTTTAGATTTTTCTTTTTATAGTAAGTTGGTGAAGGGTATTTGTCTTACAACTGCTACATAGTTGGATCCAATTCACAATCATCAGTGAGATTTTTGAACTTTAACCAAATTGTCCAGAAATCGCAGTGAAAGAGTGCAATTTCCAAACTTCCACCAAACTGTTTGGAAAAAGTAGTGAACGAGTTAGATTTCTAAACTTTCACTTAACTGTTAGAAATCACAGTGAAGGAGTGTGATTTATGAACTTCCACCTAACCATCAAAAATTGTAGTGGAGTGTGATTTCTGAACTTCCACTTAACATAAAAAATCATAGTGAAGGAGTGCGATTTCTGAAGTTTCAACAAATTGTTGGAAATTGCAGTGAAGGAGTGTGGGATTTTTGAACTTCCAATTAACTATTGGAAATTGCGATATTATCTTTTACTCCTTAACTATTGTGAGGAAGTTCCACTTAACTGTTGCATGGATCCTTTCATTTACATATAAATGAGGATACCGAAATCAACGGCATCACGGCTTGCAACATGAACTTATGTATTATTCTTTCATGATCAATAAAGTTTTTAATTAGACGAGTCCTACAATGACATCATTTAATATATATAACACTATCGGCATAACTCTTGCACCCTTCAAAGATGCAAGTGCTAGAAAGTAAGCTGATGGGATTTCTCCTGCAGAGATGCCGTTGGCTTTTTAAGACTTTCTGGCAGTCTTACGCTGAGAAACAAAAAATTGATGCTGAGAAGAAATGCCTTGGGAAAGCATTGTAGAGGGGTGCCATAGTGCTTCTTGTTGCGGGTGGTCATTTTGCACAAGAGGAAAACATTTCACAGGACAGAGAGGTTCTTGGCCATGATGTCGTGGCACATTGCGACTGGTATCCAGTAGAGGTTGGGTAAACCGATAGGGATAGGGAGAAATTACCACCATGGGATTCATCGGGACAGGCAACAGTATATATTCACCTAATTGTCCTTAGGGTTAATTCACATATCATTACTATTTTACGAGCTCACTTTGTTTGCAAAGTGTTTGAATAGGTTTGAGAAGTGCAAAGAGGAGAGAGAGGAGGGCAGTTGTTGCTGAATAGAGTGATCCCCATTCCCATCTAGCGACACCATATCCTTCTCCCAATCCGGTCCTATTGGCATCTCCTTGGAAGCAGTGAGAGCTTAAGGTAGGTATGGATATAATTTGTTAATGGTTTGTCAGGGAAGAGGTAGTGCCCTATATTTAGCATTTCATGATTGTTTTCTAGTGAATTAGTGTATGTTTGTGGAATGACTGCAGCGTTAAAGGTTTAAATCAGAATGTAATTGTGAAAACAAAGGTCTATTTTGGACTAAGCATATACCTCTCTCTGTAATTTGTAAATTCTTTGATGTCATTATCCATCCATACAAGTCGTTAGTTCCAATTTGGTATTCACATACATAGTTTAGAGGTGAATATAAGTTACACCTTTCTACATGTACACACTGATGGGCATCCATGTCCTGTTCTGCGGCTACCATAGGCCTTTCCAATAGAATGATTTGGGAACAATGTGACAGAAACCCCTTGCATACAGAGGAAGCCTGTGAAGTGTTTGACTAAATGCTTGTCATGAAGATATATGTTTTTTGATGAATTTTGGATTGAGAATTAATGGGGATTGTTACAGTTGACAAATGTTTAGGGTACATTGTAAAGATCTTCAACGAAAACATTATTAAATCTGTCTAAATTGTTAATCAAGAAAAATACTATTTGTTCAAGCCTCAATTTATTCTCAAATGATATGCATAAATAAAATGCTATCCTTTATGGTTGTGAAAAATATAGAGAATGTGAATTATGATAAATGCATGGCTTGAATAATGAGTAGAGAAGGGAATGAAGTTGAAGTAACTGAAACAAGGGTAACTGAGATCCGAGCTCACAAACGGTGCTCGAAAACTTCAAAATCAGGAGAAACACTTTGCAACCATGTAAAACGTCAGCTTCCAGAAAGGAGGAAGTGGAATGTGGAGTAGTTAAAGACACCGATGTTGGGAAATCATTTCGTAATGTCGTATGTCTATGCGCGAATCCTAGGTCAGTAAATATGGTAGATTTTCTAAAACTACTTTTTAATAGTCTTTAACAGGCAACAACAACCCATTAAAAACATTTAAAGACTCTCTAAGTAAGATATTCATAAGATATTTGGTTTCCTCTATAAATTATATCTTGTTTAGATTTCGCTCACCTGATGCACCATCCAATAGTGATATCGTAGACCATCAAAAACTACTCATGTTCGTAGTCTATATTAATATTTTTTAGCAATTTGGATCCTCACTGATGAAGAGTGCAGTGTATATTAGTGTAAATATTATAGTTAATAATATTAACTACTTTATTCACTAGAATGCTAATTATTTTTTTACGTAATTCCTATTTTAATTACTAACCACAATTGACAGAGACCTTCAAACATACTATTCAATAACCCAAAAGAGAGCATAGCAAAGTGGTATTTAACATTTTCCTTCTCTAGCCTTTCCCTTTATGTGTTGATAAAATCAACAGAAATCTTATATCTTTTCCATCTTGCATGAGATAATCCACCCAAGTTTCAGAATCTTCTATGCCTGCTGCTATTTCTACGCCTAAATTTTTTTGCCTTGGATAATCCATTGGTGCAATAATACATTCGATTCATTATATTTTAGAAAGACGTATAATATGAAAAGTGTGTAGAGGACTAATACATTTGATTCTTTCTGAGATTTAGAAGATACACCATCCGCATCATTAAACTAAAGTTCTTTTCCTGTAATAGATGAGTATTATCATAAAGATCCCCACGTCAAAAGAAATTCCATTATTAAACTTAAAAATTAAATTAAGAAATTTTATTAAAAAATTTATAACAATTATTTATACATTAGAGAATGCAATTAAGAATTTTTATTAAATTTTTTATAATACCTACATATATAATTTATGGAATTCAATTACTAAATCTTATTTATGGTGGTGGTTAATGGTTTTTAATAAACTTATTTTTATTAAGAATTATAATTGTGTAGTTGAATAGTCAAAGATGGAATATTTTAAAATTGATTAACTTCAATATAAAATATCAGAATTGAAATTAAAATCATAAAACATATAATTTAATAACAATTTTTTAATCAAATTAATTAATTTTCAAATTTAAGATTACAAAAAAACTAATCTAAAACCCTACATGTAATTTTTAAAGAAAAATTGAATAAAAAATATTATATAATGCTCCCTGAACTTATAATATTATATAAGGTTTAGGTCGAGCGATTCCACCAGAAATAATAAAATAAGTGTTTTGAGAGGACATTATACACGAAATTCAAACTAATTTAGTAAGTGAACATATATTAATCTATAAGAAATGGGTAAATACTTTGATAAAGAAGGGGGTTTTCTAAGGCCCTGGGTTGACTGACACCTCTTTCGCAACTACTTTTAATGAAATTTCATTTTTTTCCTAAAGGGGAGCTTGAATTGTGTTCCAAATTTTTATTTTTTATGAATAATAATGAAACTTAAGAGAGAGGGGTGGAGAGAGAGATATATAAATTCAAGGAATCAGAGAAAGGGTGATAGATAGATGCAAATAGAGATAAGAAGTGATGTAGAGAGAGAAGTAGAGAAGGGGAGTTATATACACATAAAGGTCTAGAGAGAGAGAGAGAGAGGAAATGACATATAGATAAAGAAAGGTGAAAGGTAAAGATAGGAGTAGGAAAAGATGACATAATTAATTTGTATGATTAAAAATGATTTAGTTATGAGCTCCCTTAGATATGGAGCTAACGATATATATTACATAGTGCACAAGAATACTTTAGATCTAATTATGATCTAACGAATAATCATAAGTTAATTTATCCTAATGTTATAATATATGTAGCTAGCGACATATAGCTCATTATGTATCCTTGTATCACATGTGTGGGTCCCTCTTATAGTGGAGATGAATATCTAATACTTAGAAATAGGGGAACTGCATATTAGAATTGACGATCATTTGGGGGAAGAATGAAATAGATACAAGAGTCCACGAGGTGTTGAATAACTCATAGTCTACAAATATGCAAGTTATAGCGTCAAATAGACAGATGTCACTACAGTTACTATCATAGATATAATTTAATCTCAGAAGGAATAACCGTCATGTTTATGCACACAATTCTCATTAGTAGATTTAGAGCAATATAGAGAGTATGTATATGTATAAGCATAGGGCACTCCCAATGAGGGAGAAAAAAACTAAAGTCTCGTTAAAATTGAGATTCTCCTTTCTCAAGTCTAAGCAAACGATTGAACCCCAACATTGTTTGAAATGCAATATAGCTATCAAATTTAGTCTTCAGTGAAGCTAAAAAAAAAAATATCCTATCCTTGAAAAAAAATCCTATAATTAAATTATGCAAATTGTTTAATATTTTTCCCACTTGCATAAGTGCCCAAAATAATTTTTCCATATTAAATTTTCAATGTAATATTTAATTTTTAAAAATATTTTTAATATAGATATTAGGATAACAACATGATAATTCTACTCTCTATTACATTTTAAATATAAAATATATATATATCTCCTCTATCTGTATGTTAAATACAAATAATCAAATAATATTTTAATTATGAAATAATCTTATTATTTATTTTTTAAATATATTTGTTGGGGATCTAATTCGATTGGCAAGAGCTTTTTGTGATAAAGCATGAGGTCTATATTTGTGAATGTAATGAAGTAGACTTTAAGCTCAAAGTAATCAATATTAAAATTCTATATGTGCAAATCTTAATCAAACATATTGTAAATCTAACAAATTTTAAATTTAAACCAATCAACCCTTAATCAAACACATTGTGAATGATAGCATGTTTGAGGACGTCCATTTCTATTTTATCAAGTATGCTTAAAATGGAAGTTGTAATACCCCAAAAATGGGCTATAAGTTCATTAATCTCCTATATCAACATATCGAACGAAATCAACATCGAAGTCCTAACCTAAGGCACATCTAAACATCATCGAATCCTAATTGATTATCCTAAATTCTGCATCGGGGAATATTCCTATTAATATTCCTATTTATCCTAATTATCTTTAATTTAATGATTATTTGGCGATAAATCCAATTTATCCTAAAGTTTGATTAATTGAATATTCTCAATATTTAATTAATTAGATTTAATTTCGCCACTTTATTATTTAATTGGATTTAATTATATTTATTCCTAAATTGTATTATTTAATTTTGACAATAAATCCAAAATCCTATGAATAATTGATTAAATTCTTATTTAATTAATTAAAGCAAGTTGTCAATTTTTAATAATATTGTTTTTGAATAAAAGTTTGAAAAATAATTGATTAACCCATAAATCAATTGTTTTATTTTTCAAAATTAGTTAAGTTGGAAATAAATCACTTTATTATTAAATTAATTCATAAAAAGAACACGCACAATCAGGAAAAGCAGACAACTAACAATTATCAATTAAAACTAAACTCTATTTTGAGTTAATCTATGCTTTTGCATATTTTTCTGAGTTAAATATCCTTTATTTAAGAATAACTCAAAAATCAACCTAAGTTATTTGAGTGATTTATGGCTTTCTTTCATGCACCTCCAAAGCCCTAGATTTCTATAAATTAAGGCTTCAGCTCTTCATTTGAGATCCATCCATCCACAAATTGCACACTCACGTTGCTGAATTAGAGACTGAAGAATCGATCTTGAGAATTTGAGTTGTTGTGAGATTTTCATTATTTTTGCATAGTATCCATATCATTTAGAATATCATTGTTAGATCATTTTAGCATATCAATTTTCATATTAGAATAGATTCATATCAAGTTTTTATCATCATAATTGCATAGAAAAATGAAAAAAATAGATTAATTGCATTCATTCCATATCTAGATTTTGCATTCAAATCCTTCGTTTAGGTGTCGTCAAGATCACTGATCTCGGTATAATCTGAGAATACATACTCGCATCTACTAGAAGGTAGTAAATTGCCTAGTTAGTTTAGTTTCATTTATTGCATGATTTCAATTTCAACTAACTTCTAATGTTTTATTGAAGTGTTGTGTCTACAGATCAGGTACAAAATTCACACACACATTTCTAGCACCCACCGTGGGGCCCTGAAATGGGTTTCCCTTCAAATTTTATCAATTTCTATCATTTCTTATCTTTTTCTGTTCCCAGCTACGATTTTTATTCTCTATTCGTATAATTTTCTTACGATTTTTGTCAAAAAATCATATCAGGAGGTACCACTGTCGTATGATAGTTGATTTGATCAAGGATCGCACAGACAGAAACCCATTATCATCTGGAAGCCAGATTGTCATTTGATCTGGTACCTAGTGTCGTACGAGTTTATGGACTATTGTCTGGAAGGTAACCCACTGCCGTACAAGTTTCAGTGCTCATTTTTCAATTGTTGTTTCACTTTTTCAGGCAGTTTGTCAAATTTGGTTTTTAGATTTCGACTAACAGCTAACCCTAACAATTGAAATTCTCTATTTTTGATTGATTTTCACTAGTTTTTTATTGGAAAAAGTGCAAGAATTGCTAAAAATAGGTAAGAATCTACTAAGCACATTGCAAGGAATTCAGGTAACCTTCTGAACTGATAACATTTCGATTTGGATTAAAATGAACATCTTGCATGTCTAGCTTGAGTGCCTTTCCTTTCCATATCACACATTTCATTTGGGCTCTAAAAAGGAACATAGATTTGCTTTCAAAGCATCTTTGTTACACATAGTAAATAGGCCCTATGAACACTATTCATGGCTCTTGAGAGAGTGAATTTCCAGCGAAACTCTTCTCAATGAAGGAACCCTTGTAGGTAAGGAGGATACTGAGGGAGTCTCACGTTCCACTAGATCCATGTGTCTTCAACTTTTGATCGAGGCATTCTCTCTCCGGAGAGGTTGATAGATCATAAGGGGTTGACGTCATAGATCTTTATGAGATAATCTTGGTCTTAGCATGTCGGATTAATCTGTCTGCTTTGTTTGGGTTAAAAGTGAAAAGGCTAGGGGATTATGCTCTACTTCCTTTTTGGATAGTACCAGAAACCAAAATCCTTGAATCTAGAACCAGTCTCCATGTGGTATATCTTGTGAGTCACCTTTAGAGAGGGTTAACCATAGTGGACATTCCCTTAATTGGGTCAACCATGTTGACGGAACCTCAAGCGGTAATAGCCATTTTCACCGTGGTAGTGACAACCGCTATATAAATGTCCTGTTGGAAGAAATCTCCACAAGCGTGGTTTCTTGTTGGGCTATCAGATCTCCCTAGTAGATCCTGAAGATTAAGTTCTTGGACTATGTCAAAACCCCGGTGTGATTGGATTGGAGGTCACCCTCTTGGATCATAAAAGTTGCAGAGTCAAACCATTACTAAAAACCCTAATGAGGCCAAATTTTCATTTTCTAGGAATATGTGCATTAATGCAAAACTTTTTGGAACATACACAATTAGCACTTCTAAGGATTAGCACAAATAAGTCACTTGATTGTTCATGCACAAGGTTGCTTTTTCCCTTGTTCATTGTTTTCAAACATGCTTGAAATCACTTGCATGTTGTTTTGCATGCTTTCTTATCTATCTGGTTACTGAACACAAATCTGTTACAATCCTCAAATTTGGACATTAAAATTTGCAAACAATCTGAAACTGAAAACCCAAAATTTGCAAAAATTGAAGTAAAACACCTTTCTGGAGTCAACAATCATTTTGTAAAGTCAGAAAGTCGTATGACTTTTGGCTATTGTCATTTCAGAACCCCCAGATTATCGTATGGTATCAGGTATATTGTCATACAAGTTTTGCTACCGGTCATTTTCAAAAATCAATTTCCCTGTCGTCAATTGTCGTACGAGCTTGTCAATTGTCATTTCATGCTATACCCACTGTCGTACGATCCTGCAGAGAGTCATTTGAGAAATTTCAAAAAGTTGTCAAAAAGTTGTTAGAACTATCAGAGACCCAACTTTTCCAGCCTATTTCCAGAATCTGTCAAACAAATCACTATGTCAGGAACAGAGCAACAAATACTGAGAATCCAATCATTTTCCTAAAGTGGCCTTTTGAATCCGATTTAGCCTTATGTTTAATCGATTTGAGTCTTTATCATCTTGTGTCAAACCCTTGTCATAACTATCAATCTTCAATCAATCATCAAAATGACTAAGTGTTGTGAACTCATGTCCGCTATCTTTTGGGAATCTACCCATACATCCATGGCACAATATCCCTCATCTAAGTCAAATCTATGCTTCAATCAATCAAACCTTGACAAGGTTGCGTCATCTGATAATCTTGATTCAATTCCTTCTTCAGTTGTCTTCATCATATTCTTTCGATTCACCCAAGGTTAATGGTGGAAACTAGAGCTTCTTCTCACAAGAAATCTGGGGAAATATCTCATACTTTACCTTTGACTCACATAGGTCCAACTTTTGAGCAACTCATCAATTTTGGTCTTTATGAAGATGACGGTGCTAGCAACCTTCGATTAAAAACTGGTTACATTCCTCCTTCGTCAACTCATGAAGGTACCCAACAAACTCCACATCAATTTATCCCAGGTAGAACTCCTACCATGTCTCAAGCAGGGAAAAACTTGGGCTCTCAAAGAGCTCACTCTCAACATGGTGCAGATCAGGAACCCACACCTGAAGAAATTGCTCAATATCAAAATGATGATAACTTCAAATGAATGATGAAGCATTTCTTGAAAGAAGACACAGAGGCATACTTTTTGCAATGAGCTCATCAAGGAGCTAAACTTCCTACCAACTTTAATGTTGAAGATATCATTACACATGAGAAAGAAACTCCACTCACAGCTATGATAAAACAGATGCATGTCATGCAAGTCAAGCTTAATAACCTTGAGAAAGAAAAGGAACCCAAGGAGTTCTCCATGGAGGCCCTATGTCCTTTTTCATTTGACAAAGACTTGTACATGCCACCATTCCTGAAAAGAGTGAAGATGCCTAAGTATGATAAGTATGATGGACACTCAGATCCCCAAGATCATGTCAGAGAATTTTGTACACAATCTATGGAGTTCATGCATGAACCAACCTATCTGATGCGTCTGTTCCCTTGATCTCTAGGGGGAGCAGCCATTCATTGGTTCTCTAGATTGCCTTCTACTATCAAAACTTTCGAGGAGTTAATCAAATTGTTCTATCAGCAATACTCCTACAATATTCAACATCCAGTCACCATGATTGATATCTGTAATCTCAAACAATATCTAGGAGAACCATTCCTAACATTTCTCAAGAGATGGAGGAAGAAATTATCTCTATATGCTAGACCTATTCCAGAAACCAAGAAACTGGAAATCTTCATCAATAATCTTGTCCTAGAGATCAATTATCCTTTACAAATGCAAGATCATACATCTTTTGATAAAATGGTTGACAATGCAATCAAGATTGAAAAAGTGCTTGTGAAAAAAGGAGAAATCACACTTCAAAAAGACAAGTACGAATCAGGATCTAGTTCTAAAGACAAGAATAAAAATTGGAACAAGAATAAGGGCATTGTCATAGATGGTGTTGTTGATACTATTCATGCCCCATTAAAGGCACTAGCTTTCAATCTAACTATTGGTACCCAAGCCATAAAAGCTTCAAAACAAAAGGTGCCTGAATCATCTCAAAAGAAGCCAGAATACAAAAAGTGGTCCAATGATAATAAATGAACATTTACTCCTCTTGGAGAATCTTTAGAATCAGCTATGAGAACTTTTCTGGCCAATAACATCATCTCTTTTCCTGAGATCCGACCACCTGATTTTGACCCTAAACCAAAATGGTGGAGAGAGAACAAATTCTGTGATTTCCATCGGGGTAAAGGTCATAAAACTAATAACTACTTACGCTTGAAACATACTATCCAAGATCTAATTGATAAGGGAGATATCACCATTGACAATCATAAGAGAAAAAATGATCATACAACATTCACAGAACCATTTCTGAAACATGGTCAAGAAGTCTCATCTTCTCAACCTAATATGGGGGCAAAGGTCAATTATGCTTACCCTGGAAATAATGTTGTTATCAATATGGTTGAACCTTGTCTCTCTGAACATTGCAATGTCATCATAATTGTACGAAGAGATAGAGATCATTCTTTAGCTAATGTAGTTACTCGATCACAAGCTCAGGCACAGCTGAACGGACAAATCCCAGATTCATCAAAAGTCCCTAAGATTCCCTTCAATCTTTCTTCCGCTTCCAAACAGAAGGCTGCTTCTAAATCTTCCAATCCTAAAGATATGAGGCCAACATCTTATAGCATTATTCAACAACTACAACACACTAATGCAAAAATCTCCATGTTTGAGTTGCTTCAAATATCCACAGCTCATAGAGCCATTCTAGACAAAGCTTTGCTTGGATCCAATGTTCCTAATGACCTTGATTTAGACAGGTTCTAAACTATGGTTGGACATCTTACGTCTCTGCAGTGTATATCCTTTTCAGAGGAAGATGAAAACTCCTTGAGTCACCCACATAACCAGTCCTTGCATATAGAAGTCTTGATCCAGAACCATAGAGTCAAAAGTGTGTTGATAGATGGAGGCATTGGCCTCAACATTTGTTCTTACAGCTTGATCACACAATTGGGATTTTTAGAATTGGCTATTGATCCTAGAAAGAAAATAACTATCAAAGCCTATGATGAACAAGAAAGGTCTTCTAAAGGCACCATTGTCTTACCTATCAAAGAAGGTTCAGTTATCAGAGATACTATATGTCAAGTTCTTGACCTACCTTTGGCTTACAACATTCTTCTAGGGAGACCATGGATACATGAGATGAAGGCTATTTTTTCTACATTTTACCAATGCTTGAAATTTCCTTATGAAGGAGTAGAGGTCACTATTCCAGCAGACATATCCACCACTTGCAATACATTGAAGGAGAGTGTGGATAAACTTGTGCCTAATAATAGAGAATCTCCCATTGAGCCAACTAAAGAAGCATCCACATCTAAAATGGAAGATCTTGCAAAAGAGGTTAAGATCAAAGAAAATAGTATGGGAGAATATACTATGGAGCCAGTCTTATCTTTGACATCTCTCCCTATCTCGCCTAAGTCTTATGGACAATCTTTGAAACAATCCAAACCAGATTCTAAAGAACCTCTTAAGGCATATAAAAAGAATTTTGTGCCAGAACAAGTCTCCAAGCAAGAATTTGAAGAGGATGAAGTTGTGCTTGCATGGCTATACAAGGATGAATCTAAATCCCATGATATTCAAACTAGTAACTTAGTGGTACCAAAAGATCCTTCTAAGTCATATGGCCTAGGAGATAAATTGATAGCTAAGATGGAATATCTAGGTAAAGGACCTCTAGGAGTCAGAGGAAAAGGTTTTGAGGCACCTCTCCCACATACCGGTAGAGAAAATAAAGACAAAGTTGGCTTAGGATTTAAAAAGAAACCCTTTCACCTCAAAGGTAATTGTTCTCATGTCATAGAACAGATTGCACCAGGTGAACCCCTTCTTAAGAAAGAAGAAACAGAACCATCAAATAGTGATTCAGACAGCTCAGAACTCATCCCCTATGAAAAATTGCCTAAGGAGATCAAAGACCTTCTTGATGATAAAGATGATCCAATCAAAAGAATTAATGTAGTAGAAACACAAGAACCTACTATCAATCAAGAGATAGTTGCAACACAAGAACCAGCTAATCTCAAAAGAAATCAAGAAGAAGAAGGGGGTAGTTATTCTGAGATAGATTCTCATGAGTATGAATTCAAATAAGAATCTGAGGGTAACCCTTCTTGGGGTATTCATCCTGACTTTACTCATGTTCTTAGATTTCCTAGAGGCATAGATGAAGAATCTAATGACTATGAATGGGGAGCCATTCCAAAAGAAGATGAGCTTATTATAGATAAACATGTTGATGTTATTCACCAATATGCACCTGAACCCAACATAAGTCTAGAGCGAAATGAGGAACCTATCGAGTCTAATCCACCTATGGCTCAATCGGACTCCCACAATGACATTGAGCCTATTCACGAATTGAATGTCTTAAGTTCTAATATCACCTTTGAACTTGAGCGTCGGGTTAGGACCAATGATGACAGATCCATATCCATAAACACTATCTCCCAATCTTTCCCCACTTTGACTATCCAATATCCAGACCTTATTGATCAAACCTCCACAAATTCGAGCCATGGTATTTATACCTGTAAAGGATAAAATAGTGTATGGGGTCCTAGAACAATGGTTTGCACATAAAAGAGAACCCAAAGCCAATATTTTACACTTACATGAAATTGTATTGATGTAGAAAGTAAATGTAGATGACTAATATTGAACTTAAGAAATAAAGGTACTTACCTCTGAAAAATAATCAGCTGAAAACCCTATCAAACGATCTCAAAAATAGTTGATTCTCACATTTCATAGCCAAAACTGTGAGATCTACAAAACCTAGAAATCTTTTTTCAAGGTTTGATCAGGTCGACTTTGACCTTTTAAAAGGTCAAGGATGACCTCAGGAAAATGAAGGTTGACTTTGACTTTGTTCACAGATCTCAAAAGTTCGATGAAAAGGGTATCCAAATCTATTCTCAGATCTGAAGTTCCGCACCTGTACCTACAAGAAAAAGAGATTTTTTGTTTGTTGGGGGGGAGGGGTTTGCCTTAGTCAAACCCCAATCTAGGAATTAACCTTGAAATTGAATTGAAATTGCAGGAATAAACAAAGTAAATGGAACAATTCACCTTGCTTGAGTTGAAACCCTTGTGGAGGATTCAAATACTTGAATCCACAAGAATGGATGAATGTAGAATCAAATATAGGATGTCTCCAATCAATTGTCTTTAGATCTTCAACACCAATCTTGAATGGATCTTGAACTTGGAAAATGCTTGAATAGAAAATAAATGAATCTTCAACAAGAGAGCTCCATAGAGCTTGAATCCTTTAATGGCTACTAATGGATCTCCTTGATGAATTGGATGCTTGAATACTTGATCTTCTTGCTTGAGAGCCTGAGAGATGGATTGCAAAATTTGATGGAGAAAATGAGAGAGGAAGGCTCCCTTTTATAGTGATCTAGGGCACAAGAGGGGCATTGTAGAAAATAATAATTAAGGGCCCATGGCACAAAACTCTAGAGAGGTGCACATGGAAAGGGAATTAAATTAAAGTCTTGACACAAAACTCTAGGAGGGGACCACCCTTAATAAATATTTAAAATAATTATTTAAGAGCTTTGTTACAAAATTTAAGGTAAGGCCAACCCCAAAGTTAATTTGAGTATTAAGCACAAAACTCGAGAAAGGCTAATCTCCAATAATAAATTAGGATTCTTATAAAAATATCGAGAAAGTTCCACCTCAAATATTAATTTGAGAATTCGACGCTTAATCTGAGAAATAGTGGCCCCGAAGAGGGAAAAGACAAGTTTTTGATGAGATCCCGAAACTGGAAGCTAACATTGAAGATGTCAAACCCTAGGGTCAAGGTTGAGGTCAACCTTGACTAGGTCAAGGTCGAGGTCGACCTTGACCTTATGGTCAGAATCTCAGGTTCACAGTTCAGGATGGAAGAAAATGCTAGGAAGAAGTGGAAAATGGGGTAGAACAAGGGGAAAAACTAGATCCAAGTCGAATATCCATTCAAGGCATTTGACATGACCCCAAACCACTTACTCGGAGGGCTAAACGCTCTTAACATGGAAGTTCTTCCATTTTAAGATGATACATTAAGCCCCCACTTTAGCAAGAGTATGGACTCGATGCAAACTCTTGGTAAAGGAGATCATAAAGAAAAAGATAATCTTATTGAAATCAAAGGGACAAAGGAACCCTCAAGCCCCTAGGGACTCAAGTCTTCATCAAATCCAAGATTGTAATAAGAGATACATCACTAGAAGAAGAGAGAAAGGAGAGAGAGGAGTGGTTAGTTCACCTAGTAAGATGTGTATATCTCACTGTGAACCACAAAAGGATAGGATGGCCTACCAAGCAAACACTTGATAGTCACCCCATAATGTTGTGCACCTTCTGGTGGCTTTGTGCATGTATGTAGTGCATCTTCTGACAACTTTTATAAAGTACCCATGGATCCACCTTCTTGTATCACCATGGAATACAAAATGCGTGTCTCCTCAGGATTTAGCAACTTATGTGTGTTACCCTCGGAAGATTTAGCATATTGATGTGTGTCTTTTCAGTATTTAGCAACTTATGTGCGTTACCTTCCAAGATTTAGCATATTGAAAATTTTGAAAAATGTGTGTCTCCTCAGGATTTAGCAACTTATGTGCATTACCTTCAGAAGATTTAGCATATTTGAAATTGGAAATGCGTGTCCCTTCTGGATTTAGCAACTTATGTGTGTTACCTTCTGAGATTTAGCGTGCTGCAAAACAAAAGGTTAGAAAAAAAACACATAATATAGAGCAAGGGAGGCCATATATATGCCCCCCTCCTTAATATGGAAAAAACATACTATTTTGACATGTTAAGGAAATAAAAGAACAAGGATAAAGCCTTCTTTAGCATCAAGACAATACCCATAGACAACACCCAGTCCAAGCCAAGAAGGTCACAGCACCTATGAGGTCATGGAAGGGATGAATGTAAAGAGATATCATGTAAGAAGTGAAAAAATAACCCTTGTGAGGGATAGCACACTGTTCAGTTTCCAAGGTGAGAGATTTATCAACCATGGAAACCCAATGTCAAACAATGAAATCGGCTGTGATCAAGGAAAAAGATCCTCAATGCAAACCAAAATGTTCATGTATAATTGGATATCACATAATAGATAGATATTGCTTAACCAAGGAAAGAGGTGAATCCCGGAAAGACAAAAAAGAAGGAGATGACATCCTTGCCCCCAAAGTATAGGAACAAGGATGGAAGGGGACCTATTATATCACTCACAACACTATGCAAGACAATGAGCCCCCAAGTATTAGGCTACCATTGTTTAGATAATGTGGAGTGCTATAATAGGAACATAAATGTTATTTAGAGAAAACAATATTGAAATAAAACTCATTATCACATGCTATATAAATAACCTTACTATTTGTGAGTTGTCTAATCTTGTAATGTAAAGCTTGACATTCACTAGTAGAGTGATCATGAAATCTATGATATAAACAAAAAGGAAGAGTCTTCAAGTGTGGACTACATTTCTTTTTGCATTTAGGTCTATTAATCATCTTAGCACAAAGGAGTTTAGGCAAAAGAACTTCTTGGTCAAAGTCCTTCACAAGTTCATCATGTTTTCAAGTGTTATTCGAGATGTTGTTAACATTGATTTGTTGTTGAGGATTAAATCCCAATCCATAAGAATGCTCATGCCCCCCATTGTGTAAGGGCATTTGAATTCCCTGTTTATGCTTACCACATCTTTGAGCATTAAATCCTTGTTTAACTAGGAAGTGATAACCAGGACCATAACGACAAGCCATATCAGAAGAAGTCAATGGAACTTCAGTAGTCACTATATCATCATCAATAGGTTTGATAGGTTCATTGTGGGTGGAAGAAGTGACAAAGTGATTACTAAGGGGTTTAGATGTAAAAACTCATTGTTCAAACTCTCTTTGTTTCTTCATAAAATCAAGATCATTAATCTTATATTCTCCCATAAAGGTAGGAGTAAAATCCAAGGTTCCCCAATCATCGTCAAGGATAGCATTAGAGGAGGAAGGATTACTATTAGGAATAGGAGTAGTTTGATTTTGAATATTAAGACAAGGATTAGGCGCATCATCTGCATGAAGTGTATACATCTTGTTGTTATGTATAAACTTGACTTTACGGTGAAGGGTGGAAGGAACGACATGCATCTCATGCAACCAAGGTCTACCCAAAAGAAGGTTATAATTGAGAGGTCCAGGCATAACATGAAGAGGAGTTCATGTCGGATTCACCAAAATGTAAAGGATAAAATAGTGTATGGCGTCCTAGAACAATGGTTTGCACATAAAAGAGACCCCAAAGCCAATATTTTACACTTACATGAAATTGTATTGATGTAGAAAGTAAATGTAGATGACTAATATTGAAATTAAGAAATAAAGGTACTTATCTTCAAAAAAGAATCAGCTGAAAACCCTATCAAACGATCTCAAAAATAGTTGATTCTTGTGCTCTTGAACCAAAACTACAAGATCTACAAAACCTAGAAATCTTTTTTCAAGGATGACCTCAGGAAAATGAAGGTTGACTTTGACTTTTTTCATGGATCTTGAAAGTTCAACGAAAAGGGTATCCAAATCTACTCTCAGATCCAAATTTTTGCACCTGTACTTGCAAGAAAAAGAGAGTTTTTTTTTTGTTGGGGGGGAGGGGTTTGCCTCAGTCAAACCCCAATTTAGGAATTAAACTTGAAATTGAATTGAAATTGCAGGAATAAACAAAGTAAATGGAACAATTCACCTTGCTTGAGTTGAAACCCTTGTGGAGGATTCGAATCCTTGAATCCACAAGAATGGATGAATGTAGAATCAAATATAGGATGTCTCCAATCAATTGTCTTTAGATCTTCAACACCAATCTTGAATGGATCTTGACCTTGGAAAAGGCTTGAATAGAAAATAAATGAATCTTCAACAAAAGAGCTCTATAGAGCTTGAATCCTTTAATGGCTGCTAATGGATCTCCTTGATGAATTGGATGCTTGAATGCTTGAAGGCTTGAATACTTGATCTTCTTTCTTGAGAGCTTGAGAGATGGATTGCAAAACTTGATGGAGAAAATGAGAGAGGAAGACTCCCTTTTATAGTGATCTAGGGCACAAGAGGGGCCTCATAGAAAAAAATAATTAAGGGCCCATGGCACAAAACTCTAGAGAGGTGCACATGGAAAGGGAATTAAATTAAAGTCTTGACACAAAACTCTAAGAGGGGACCACCCTTAATAAATAAATAAAATAATTATTTAAGAGCCTTGTTACAAAATTCAAGGTAAGGCTAACCCCAAAGTTAATTTGAGTATTAAGCAAAAAATTCGAGAAAGGCTAATCTCCAATAATAAATTAGGATTCTTATACAAATATCAAGAAAGGTCCACCTCAAATATGAATTTGAGAATTCAACTCTTAATCTGAGAAATGGTGGCCCCAAAGAGGGAAAAGACAAGTTTTTTATGAGATCCCAAAATTTGAAGCTAACACCGAAGATCTCAAACCCTAGGTTCAAGGTCAAGGTCGACCATGACTAGGTCAAGGTCGAGGTCAACCTTGACCTAAAAAGGTCGACCTTGACCTTATGGTCAAGAATCTCAGGTTCACAGTTCAGGATGGAAGAAAATGCTAGGAAGAAGTGGAAAATGGGGTAGAACAAGGGGAAAAACTAGATCCAAGTCAAATATCCATTCAAGCCATTCGACATGACCCCAAACCACTTACTCGGAGGGCTAAACACTCTTAACATGGAAGTGCTTCCCTTTTAAGATGATACAATACCTTCCCGAATGACTATGCCCTTGCTTGCTACCTGAATGTAGTTGAGCCTATGAGTACTTCCATCAGTGAACCAAGCGTTAGCATGACAGAGTCGGACATCAAATATCTTAGTCAGAAAAATAAGAATAAAAAGAAAAATAAAAGGAGTTCTGAGGGTGAAAACCACTTCGTGGCAGTCTCAAAACCTACAAAAGTAAAAATAAAAGACGTATCCGAAGGTGAAAACCTCTTTGAGGCACCTAAGGATGAGATATTTGATGTCCTTCCTAATCATTTATAGGACAGATCTCCAATTCTAATTGAGCCCACTCAATCTATCAATTTGGGAATAGTAGAAGAACCACAGTTGATTCATGTAGCACAATCTTTATCAGAAGAAGAGAAGCAAAAATTTACAACATTCCTAACAGAGAAGAAGATCAACTTTGCATGGAAATATTCTGATATGCCAGGGTTGGATCCTAATCTTATAATGCATCATTTATCTATAGCTCCAAATGTCAAACCTATTAAGAAAAAGTTCAGAAACATGCATCCTCATGTTGCACTCTTGGTGAAATCTAAATTAGAGAAGCTCTTGAAAGCTGGATTCATCTGAGTTATTGACTATGTCGAGTGGATCTCTAATATTGTACCTATTTCAAAACCAAATAAATCAATCAGAGTGTGCACAGACTTTAGAGATGTAAATAGAGCATGCCCTAAGGATGATTTTCCATTACCTAACATTGATATGATAGTGGACATGACTGCGGGCTTTGAGATGTATTCTTTAATGGATGGTTTTTCTGGATAGAATCAAATAAAAATTGCTCCAGAAGATCAAGAGAAAACTGCTTTCACATGTGCATGGGGTACCTTCTGTTGGAATGTCATGCCATTTGGGCTTAAAAATGCTAGTGCTACATATCAAAGAGCCATGACATCTATTTTTCACAACATGATGCATAGGACTATGGAGGATTATGTTGATGATACTTTAGCAAAATCTATGATTAGGGCTGCACATCTAGATGACTTGAGCAAGATACTCGACAGAATGAAAAAATTTAATCTCAGACTAAATCCTAAGAAGTGTTCTTTTGGTGTCACTTCTGGAAAGCTCTTAGGATACATAGTTTCAAAGAAGGGCATTGAAGTTGATCCAACTAAAGTAAAGGCCATAATGGAAATGCAACCTCCAAAGAACAATAGTCAAATGAGGACATTGCAAGGAAGAGTTCAATCTATCAGAAGATTCATATCACAGCTAGCAGATATATCACAACCTTTTACAAAAACATTACATAAAGGTGTGACCTTTGCATGGAATGAAGAATGTGAGAAAAACTTTAACCATATCAAAAAGTATCTATCAAATCCTCCTATCTTGATACCTCCTATTCATGGGAAGCCTTTGATCTTATATGTCTCTGCTAAAGATACATCACTGGGGGCATTACTAGCACAACATGATAAGAACAAAAAGGAAAGAGCTATATACTATATCAATAGAACATTGGTTGCATATGAGAAGAACTATTCAATGATTGAGAAAGCTTGTCTAGTTGTGATCTTTGCATCAAAAAAACTGAGACATTACATGTTACCTCATGCCACACAATTGGTAGCTAAGATTGATCCACTCAAGTACCTACTAAGCAAAGCTGCCCTCACAGGTAGATTAGCTAAATGGGTTATGCTCTTAAGTGAATTTTACATTGAATATGTGGAAAGAAAGGCTATCAAAGGAAAGGTTATTGCTGATCAATTAGCAGATGCACCTATGATTGATGATACACCAATGCAAATGGAATTTCCAAATTCCTCTATCATGACTCTTTTTTCTAGAGAATGGTAGTTATTCTTTGATGGCTCCTATACACAAAATGGATTGGGAGTGGGCATATTGTTCATAACTCCTCAAGGATATTCAATCCCAAAAGCATTCAGATTAAAGTTCCCTTGCACAAACAATATTGCAGAATATGAAGCCCTTTTGAATGGTATGAAAATAGCAATTGAGTGGAGGGTAACAGAACTACACATTCATGGAGACTCGCAACTTGTTATCCATCAAGTCAATGATGTATACCAGACTAAAGATGAAAAGCTCATTCCTTACAAGAGAATGGTAGATGATCTAAAGAAGTATTTCCTATCTATCACATTTGAGCAAATTCTTAGAACAGAGAATAAGGTTGCTGATGCAATGGTAACACTATCTACTTTACTATAGCAACCTGAACATGAGCTATGCTATGAGTTCCTAGTGGAAGCACTATCTTATCCTACATATGATTCCCCTAAAACCCACATGATCTACATTATTGTTGGTCATGATTCATCCAGATACAAAAACCTATTTTCCTATCTCCAAGACCAAATCATTCCCAATACCTTCAACCGCCATGAAAAGAGATACCTTATCTGTAATGCCTCTCGATATGTCATCATTGGTCATGATCTATACAAACGAGGTCTAGATGGTATGCTACTTATATGTTTAGAAGGGGAAGAGTCTCAACGTGCATTAGAGGAAGTCCATGATGGTATTTGTGGGTCACACTCGAATAGTTTAACACTAGCTCAAAAACTTATTAGGGTTGGGTACTATTGGCCTGAGATGGAGAAAGAGGCTATCAAATTTGCTAAGAATTGTCAAAAGTGTCAAGTACATGGAAACCTAATTCATGCTCCAGGGAGAGATCTAATTCCCTTTACTACACAATGGCCTTTTCATCAATGGGCATTTGATCTTATAGGAGCTATACATCCTCATTCTTCTAATGGACATACCCATATAATCACAGCTATAGATTATTTTACAAAATGGGTAGAAGCAGTCCCTTTGACACAAGCAATAGGAAAGCAAATATCTATGTTCATATTGAACTATATCATATGCAGATATGGGATACCTCATTCCATAATCACGGATAACAGTGGACAATTCAAGAACAAAGACCTAGATGATCTATGTGCCAAATTCAAGATCACACAACATTGGTCTTCTATCTACTATCCTCAAGGAAATGGACAAAAGGAGGCTTCTAACAAGAATCTATTGAAAATCTTGCATCGTACAGTTAATAAAATAGGAAGAGACTGGCATCTCATGATCAATCTAGCTCTTTGGGCCTACAGAACAAGTATCAGAATGCCCACTAGGGCTACTCCTTTCTCTTTAGTTTATGGGTCTGAAGTGGTACTGTCTATTGAGGTTGAAATCCTATCACTAAGAATCAGAATGCATGGTCTAGTAACTAATGATGACTACAAATTGTCTAGGTTGCAAGAACTTGAACTACTAGATGAGTGCAGACAAGTAGTGTATGATCATCTCAGAGTGTCTCATAAAATGATGTCTGGAGGCTACAACAAGAAAGTCAAACACAGAGAATTTCAGGTTGGTGATCTAGTCTTGAGAGAGAATCCTAAAAATCAATCACATAGAGAACGCAAGGGGAATTTTGAACCCAACTGGCTGGGTCCTTTTGTAATCACTGCTACTTTTGGCTATGGTGCCTATCAACTCTCAACAACTGAAGGAGAACAGCTCTGAGAACCAATCAACATTCTCCATCTAAAGAAATTCTATGCCTAAGGCATTCAGTCTATGGTAAAATGTCCTAAAAAAATCTTTAAAAGTCTTGAAAAAATGAACATCTTGGTGAAAACCTAGCAATAGGCGCCTTGATGATTCACAAAAAAAGTAAAAATATCAAAAGTACAAAAAAAAAAAAATTGAAAAAATGAAAAATCCAAAAAAATAAGAAAAAGAAAAAGTGCCTTGGTGAAAACCTGGAAACAGGCGCCTTAGTAGCAAAAATAGAATCTCTGCCAAGATGGTGAAAACCCGACAAACGGGTGCCACTTGTTTCAAAATGCTCCATCTATCAGTGCAATCTTGGTCTTTCCCAGCTTTCAGTCTTGCTTTAGTTTGTACATATCTCCTGGTTTGTTTCCACATTCCTATTTTCAATAAGTCAATCTATACACCAATCAGCTCAAGCGTTTGTATCCTATCAATGTCCAAACTTGGGGGCAATCAATGTCATATCCTATGGCCTCCAATGTATCTTAGGTGTATCATATCCAGTCAGGGTCCTTTGAAGCTTCATTTGAGTCTGTCTATATGTCTTGTCTCCAGAAAGGATTTTGCATCAACAACAACACAACCAAACATCAACACAAATTGAAAAAAATCTATGCTTTTCATGCTTTTATCTCCTTGTATGCTTACTGATTCGCATTGAGATTTTTGCATATTGTGTCCCTCCAAGCTCTTCGATGATGTCCTTTATAGGATTTAGAGAGTGATGACTGGGGGCATAATCTTTTCTTTATTTTCTTCTTGCATGTGAAAATCTAACAACTTTGGAAATTCTGGATTGAAATGGTGTCTGACTGTAAGAGCCTCTATCTTGAATTGGATGGCCATGTGTACCTCGACCATTGATACCCAGAAAATTCAAAGAAGTTTGATCTAACTATTGTCTTTTTGAGTGAGTTCTTTCTCCTACTGTGAAATGCGATCTTACCTAAGGATGTGAATGATAAAGGGTCACTATAGGCAATTCACATTGGATTTAGAATGATCTCTTGACTGCTTGATGTGTTTGAACTGCAAGGCGTATTTAGGTCATCATGATGCTTATGTTCTAATGCTTATACAAATTGCTATATCAAAATGGACATGATATTCAGGTCATCTCGGCGTCTATGCCTTGATGCTTATATCTAATCCGACATTCTAAAAACAAAATCAATATTCATATATCCATGGTTTCCTAATCAGCGGGTGTTGTATTGATTCTTGCACATACAAATTGATATTCATATGTCTATAGTTTCATAACTAGTGGGCATTGTATTGATTTATCCAGTTACCTAAAAATTCAATGATGAGAGTAACCAACACATGATCAATGATTAGGTCCTAGGTCTTAAGTTGCATTTTGTTTTGCATGTCTCTTTGCATTTTGCATGTTTGCATGATCTCACAACAACTCAACAAACTTTAATGCCTAAACAATTCTTCAAATCTAACAAAGAGCTGAAACCTAACTTGAAGGTCTCTTCAATCGAATCACAAGCAGTTACTATCCTAGGTTAAACATCCTTTTTGACATAAGACTAAGTACTTGTCTTCATCAATACCTACAAAACATATCATGTGTATCGCTGCATTTACATATCATAATCATTTGTTGCATTACAATTCATCCATGTGCATAAGCATAAATCATACATACATATTTTCATAATCAAATACATTTTCATAACATCCATACATATGGAGAAATCATTGCATTGCATTTATCCATACATACATTCTACTCTATCCATAACATAAGCATAACATGATATCATCATAAATTGAAACATGACAAGTACGCATGAAGTCACAAATCAATCAACTATCAACATGATCCTCTACATCTGGTGGAGGTGGAGGTGGTGCATCAGGCACTGGCTCTGCTCTCGGGGCCCTAGCTCCCTCTGATGCCATCATGAACTACGAGTATGTAGAAAATTTTTGTGTTGAAGGAACTGCAGTATAATAAGCTTATACGTAATATGCAGATCTCAAGGTCTGATGAGTCACCTCTGCCTGTAATCGATGTATCTCTCTGGTGAGTGCAGTGCACTGTCTATCAGCCTCTATGAATCTCTCCTCCCACCTAGCACTGTGTATCTTTAGGTCCCTGACTTGAATTCTAAGATGTCTAATGGTCTCCTCTGGGGTAGGAGGAACAGATGGATCAACAGCTGACATATCGGTATCAGGGGCAACCTTCTCTATAGTCTCTGCTCTCTGCGCCTTGTGGCGTCTGACCTCTGCACCTAAATCAAAACTAGTATCCCCCTCTATAAATTCCATACCACCACCCACCACCTGCTCAGCTGCAAGTACCTCATCTATCGAACCAACTCCACCTAATGTGCCACCCTCTCCTCTAGTCCGTCTATGAGAACCGAAAGATCTGCCTATTGTGGAACTAGTGGGATGAGGGGCCCTCATCTATCCTGATGGTCTCTATGGTGGAGCCATCGCTCTAGGTCTCAGAGGTGTGGGGTGTACCATAGGAGCCTGTGTAGGTTTGGGACCCTGTCCCATCAGAGCACCAGTCACATCCATTACCTCCTCCATGGAGGGTATCAGCTCAGTAGGATCATAAAATTTGTGAATGGGGTGATCAATGAGCCATGAGATGAATCCGTCTATAACACCAACATCCAGTACATCTAGTCTATACTCCCAGTCCCTGCCGACAATAGCACTGTACTCCTGTGAACACAAAGCATAAGAGAGCCTCTGTGTCCATCCAAGTCCAATCTCACGCCCTATTCGTGCATATGTCACATAATCCTCTGGGGCATCCTAAATGCATCCATACTACTGCCAGACCCTGGTAATCAAAAACCTCTCTATGGTGGAGGAGGACCTCCTAATCAGTACACGGCTCTGGAAGAAATAGCTAAACTACTCTCGAGCAGTAGGCCAAGGCTCATTGGCTACATACAGTCTCTAGTGAACAAATGTCATATCATCGAGGCATCGCCTCCAATACTCTACATGGCCCATCCATCCCTGTATAACATATCCAGCATATCTATATATGATAGGCTCCTGAGGATGCCTCTAAGAAGTACAAACAAGTCTCAACATGGGGATATGCTCCCACACCCATATCTGTAGAATAAGAGCTCCTGCGGTAAAATATTTGCTCTCCTGATACACCACCTCATGCATCTCAGAGAACATATGTGCTAATAAACACTGACCCCATGCTAACTTAGCAGGAGTGGGCATCAACTATGCTATCATAGGGGCCCAACCCATCAGAAGATTGTTTTGCTGACGGTCAGACATAATGATACCACCAATCATACCAGCAATAATACACTCCAGTCGGTGTGTCTGTCCATATCTTTGAACTAGGGTCTCCCAGGAAATGGAGGCCGTCATCTGAGTATCATCTCTGAAGAGACGTCTAAAAGCTAACACACCTGAGTTCCTTGAACTCACATACTCTAGTCTCAAGGCAGCATGAAATGAAATCCATAGTATCTGGTACACATCCTCAGGGGTAACAATAAGTTCCCCCATCGATAGGTGGAAAGTCTAGGTCTCTAAGTGAAACCTCTCAATCAATGCAGTCAAAAGCCCATGATTTACCCTAATCTTGAGTAAATGTATCAAGTGCTTGAATCCCCAAGTAGCAAGGTGAACTCTCATAGGGTATGGCAAGGAGACACATAATCTCTGAGTAGTAGGATGAGAGATCCGAACATGTACATCTGGATATAGAACCTACATAGCACAGAAACAGGGAATCCTATCAGTAATTGGGTCACAAAATAGGTTACAAGGACAAAAATGGGGCAGTTCAATGTTTCAGAAGGTAGGTTAATAGGTCAGGAATCAGGCTAAAGAATTAGAAAATTCAAAAATTAGACTTAATACTGAGTTTTGTGCTCACTATTTTTCATACAACAATTCAGACTGGCATGAAAAGTTGTACAACTTTTCGCACCATACCAAACGACAAAGCATCACTCCTCGTACGAGTTATGAGGGACCCGATGGAATGTCGTACGACTCATGGGTCCCTCTGATACGAGTCGTGGGGTCTTATCAGACGACAATCTAGCTACTCTTGAAAAGTCATACGAGTCCCGCTGGGGAGTCATACGAGTTTCCGTGCATGCAAAATTCAAAAATGGAAAAGATGTATGAAAATTGCTAAAATCCTATAAAACATGGAAATATTGACATTTTAGCAAAGCAAAGAGGTCCACCTACCCGATGTCCGTACTATCGAGGTCTCTGGTGTCTCCGGCTATGCTCAAATCGATGTGAACTCACAAGTACCTTCGGTTTTGCTGCTCTATTTGTCATTTTGCTTAGAGGGCTCCACAAATATTTCTAAAGTCAAAAGGTTGAAATGAATTGAAAATGACCCTTCCGGCCTTTATATAGCTTTTGACCTAATTTTCAAAAGTGCTCTGTTTTTCATGAAAATTGCACCCCTAGCTAATTTCGACGTTCTGAATCCATTTTTGGGATCAAAATTCAAATCTGAGATCATTTACTATGTCAAAATCATGATTTAAAATTTTCGGACCTAGGACAGTCTACTGCTTGCATAATCGACCTTCATTCATCACAGAAATCTAGAATTCAACTTAACTAATTATCTTATGTCAAACTATTGAAATTTCAACTTGGTCACCCATGGTCAACTCATGGTTTCACCTAGTCAAACTTGGTCTTCAGGATCCAGAATGTGTTCTCGAACATGTTTAACCACTTCTCAAATCAATTAACATGCTTCTGAACCATATCACGCTGACTTTTCTTGTCAGATTTCAATTTTAATCTCGAAGGGGGCATGGTATTACACATCATTCAAAGTCTGTAATCATATCTAAATTTGGAAGCATATCTTTTCTCAGTAATCAAGACAACAACCACATCTAGTTGCTGATTCATCAAAAGACCTCATCGCTTAGGGAAAATCAATCATCACTCGGGGCATATCAGATTCATTGAGATCCATATCAATCTGGTATTCTCTTAATCGTGTAAATTGTATCAGTTTTTGCAACTATCGGTTCAATTGTGTTATTTCCTTGGTTCTTCAAAAACTGAAGGGTTCGGATGTGATACCAATGTGATTCAATATAAGGACAATCGGGTCTGGAATCGATCACTCACTTCTTCACAATCATAAGGTTTAGAATCAGGTGTTTTGACACTTTTTCGCAATCATCAATGCATTTGCTATTATAGTTAACATTATCTTTGGTCATTCAGGACCTATCATCTTCATATCAATTTCAATTAGTTTCTGTCTCATATCAATATCAATTTCAAACATCAAATTCAATATCATACACAAACTGTCTTTGAACCACTGTGCTTCGCACAACAATTCAAAGAGGGGAAAAATGTAATACCCCAAAAATGGGCTATAAGTTCATTAATCTCCTATATCAACATATCGAACGAAATCAACATCGAAGTCCTAACCTAAGGCACATCTAAACATCATTGAATCCTAATTGATTATCCTAAATTCTACATCGGGGAATATTCCTAGTAATATTCTTATTTATCCTAATTATCTTTAATTTAATGATTATTTGGCGATAAATCCAATTTATCCTAAAGTTTGATTAATTGAATATTCTCAATATTTAATTAATTAGATTTAATTTCGCCACTTAATTATTTAATTGGATTTAATTATATTTATTCCTAAATTGTATTATTTAATTTTGACAATAAATCCAAAATCCTATGAATAATTGATTAAATTCTTATTTAATTAATTAAAGCAAGTTGTCAATTTTTAATAATATTGTTTTTGAATAAAAGTTTGAAAAATAATTGATTAACCCATAAATCAATTATTTTATTTTTCAAAATCAGTTAAGTTGGAAATAAATCACTTTATTATTAAATTATTTCATAAATAAAACATGCACAATCAAGAAAAGCAGACGACTAACAATTATCAATTAAAACTAAACTCTATTTTGAGTTGATCTCTACTTTTGCATATTTTTCTGAGTTAAATATCCTTTATTTAAAAATAACTCAAAAATCAACCTGAGTTATTTGAGTGATTTATGGTTTTCTTTCATGCACCTCCAAAGCCCTAGATTTCTATAAATTAAGGCTTTAGCTCTTCATTTGAGATCCATCCATCCACGAATTGCACACTCACGCTGCTGAATTGGAGACTGAAGAATCGATCTTGAGAATTCGAGTTTTTGTGAGATTTTCATTATTTTTGCATAGTATCCATATCATTTAGAATATCATTGTTAAATCATTTTAGCATATCAATTTTCATATTAGAATAGATTCATATCAAGTTTTTATCATCATAATTGCACAGAAAAACCAAAAAAATAGATTAATTGCATTCATTCCATATCTAGATTTTGCATTCAAATCCTTCGTTTAGGTGTCATCAAGGTCACTGATCTCGGTATAATCTGAGAATACATACTCGCATCTACTAGAAGGCAGTAAACCACCTGGTTAGTTTAGTTTCATTTATTGCATGATTTTGATTTCAACTAACCTCTAATGTTTTACTGAAGTGTTGTGTCTACAGATCAGGTACAAAATTCACACACACAGAAGTTCATATCTTTGCTTATAGACTGGGACAATATTGAGACTTATTTTGATTATAATTTATTTTTAGTGAAATGTACACAAATTAGATATTAAATTAAGGTGCCTTTAGTTGAAAACTTGGATCACCGGTTGCAGAATTTACTTATTATATCTATCTTTGTGTTGGGCATCATTTTAATTTTACATCAAAGTGCACCGAATGACAGATTTGCATAAATGTGGTTGTAAAAAACATTTTTTTATAATTGTTTTCAATGGAAAAAAAAAATTTTCATATGTAATTCTATCGAAATTGAAGTATTTAGAATTGTAGGCCCAGATTTGTAGTTGTAGATTATAATTTACTATACCATAATTGGTATGTTTTTGAAGGGAAAATTTGAACTTAGATGGAAGTGCGTAAACTGGCATCCACCAGTGAAGTTTGTAATGGTAGCTTTGATATGAGCAGTCGCAATGCTAACCACCAGTATCTAGGAGGACATTGATCATTGTCGCATTCCAAATTCTGGTCAGCAATGTACTCAGCAAAGCTCAACCTGCCTTGCATGGCACTGGTGCCTTAGTAGCTCTTCACTACACTATTGTTGTTATGAAGTTCTTAATATGTGTAAATAAATATATTATAGAACAAGTCTGCATTTATATCTTTGACTGATTTTTAAAGTCTATATTATGATAATAACTTTATCCAAAGGTGTTTTCTGTTAGTTGAGTTAAAATGTTACAAAAAATTAATTTATATGAACCTTGAGGAGGATAGTATACCATCTCTTCGCTGCATTATTGTTGTTGATGGATTCTTAATATATCCCAAGGATAAGCATAGAATATAACAGTGTATATCACCAATTAGATAATATGTCAGGTTGAAAGTTTACAATGATTTACTAGAAATCCTAAAATGTTGACCTATACAATTTATATGATATTAAATCAGGCCGAGGAAGAGATCCCATGATTTGAGGTCAACGAATTTTGATTTCACCCTCTACTATCTCATGGAATACCTAAAGTTCTCATCCTGTGTTGTTCCTAGGAGTGGAGGGATTTAGTGCAATATGATACTCAGAAACTTGGAATGATCTTTAATTTTTTTCTGATATTTATTCTAAATGAGTTGATTAATGAGAGGTCAATCTTGCTCAATTAAAATAGAATAAATATATACACACTAAAGGCCAGGGAACAAATATATATATATATACTATTCACCTTCTCTTTTTTAATCCTTAGAAATGGGATTGGTAATTAACAGGAACCAACGATCTCTCATAGTGTCATTATGTTTAAACATACATAAAGAAACGTCTAAAGACAATCATAGAAAGTTGGACAAGAGTGCGCATACATGGTATGGAAAAGATTAAAAAAGAAAAACCACAAATCGAGTCACAAAGAGATCCAAAGATGGTGACTATGAATTTAAGCTACTCAAGAGATAGATGATAAAATGACCTTTTCAAGTGGAGGAAAGAAATAGTTATGGTCGTAACTGATGGCAGAGATGAGAATCACAAAGAATATATACACAACAAAGGCCAGGGAATAAATATATACACAATATTCACTTTCTCTTAGTTAATCCTTAGAAATAGGATTGATAATTAATAGAAACCAATGATCTCCCATAGTGGCATTATGTTTAAACATATATAAAGAAACATCTAAAGATTATCGTAAAAAGATGGACAAGAGTGCGCATACATGGTATGAAAAAGACTCAGAAAGACAAACCTCAAAGAGATTCACAAAGAGATCCAAAGATGGTGACTATCAATTTGAGCTACTCAAGAGATGCACAATAAAATGACATTTTTAAGTGGAGGAAAGAAATAGTTGTAGAGACATCAGTAATAAAATAATACACTTACTGTTTTGAATTTGAGCTCATAAAGATTAAGATATCCCTATTTTATTATTGATGTCCCTATTTACATCTTTTCATCAAATGACCCAAAAACATCAAGAATGGTCCTATATGGTCACTAATAGACAACTTTCAGAAGAATATGAATGAATATGCAAACATACATAAGTGGATGAACATAAATAATGAAGGTACCAAACATTTCCTAAAGTAATGAAGTGTTGACCCAGGGTTCAATCCAGTATGCTCTTGTATGATCCAAAACCTGCAAGGAAGAAAAAGATGGGATTAGATCCAAAGGATCTAAGCAATGTCTAGCACCCTATTATTGATCCTCATCTACAATTATGCATGTGCATAGTCAAGCCATACACTTCTAAAATGAACTATGCTACAGAACATGGGTGTGTGTTAATGTGATTCAAAAGCTATTATGGAAGATTGTTTTATTATTGAGATGAGGATATCTTAATTCTACAAGAATAAATGTTTTGAGAAATATTTGAATTTAATTTTGATAATAACATGAGGAGTGATATATTTCAAGCTTCAGCGAGACTTCATACCATGTAGTGTTCGTAGATTACGTTCAATGTGTTATTTACGCTTGCATTGGTGGGAAAACTCTTGAAAACGCACAAAAGAGATTACATTCAACCATGTTATTTACATGGCACATGTAGTTTACCTCCAGCCTAAATCAACATTGTGTACAAATCTATGAACACTGCATGGTATGAAGCCTCACTCAAGCTTGAAAATGATAAGCATTATGATGCTGAGGTATGGTGTGGTAAGCACAAGTATAGTTTCTCATAAGTTGCTATTGGTATAGTTTTTTTTTCAATAGTTGCATAATCTAGCTTCTCCTATACTTACACATATGTATACATTTTGGGCTTGGCTTTAATGTCATGTAAATTTGAGTGAAATGGTAATAATATTTAAGAGCAACAAGTATGACATTTTAAACAAGTATGCATATACATTATATAACAGGAGTGATATATTTTAATGGACACTTAATGAGAAGGATGCCTATATAACAGGAGGAGTGATATATTTTAATGACAATTGACATAGAAATTGCAGTGAAACTCTATAATTTATTATGGCTCAGTGATGTATATCCATAGTCAATGTCTATTTAAACTTTAGGATGATACTTATATCATGGCTTAAGTAAATTGTTCTTACCTTGAGACTAGTACACCATGGGGTTAGAGGATGGTTGTTATAATAGCAATTGTATGTCTGTGGGATACTTTTATATTTTGTATTAAATGATGATACATATGTGTTTCTTCCTTTTACAATAGTTTATATTCTTATACTTATATCTTGAATTGTCAAGTGACCAATGAGTGATAATTTCAAAAGTGAAACATAATTAAAGGCATGTGAATTTATATTGTACTTAATCTGAATGCCACTATGTAATGTTTTTACTTACAATATTTCGAGACCCCTCTCCATTTTAAACTAACCTATGACTTCAAAGGAGGAATTATGAAATATAGTTGTAGGTAGTTATATCTTCTATAATGATGGAGGAGTCAAAGGTAATGATCAATGAGGTTTTTTCTATTAGATCATACATGAATACACTTACTATTTTGATAGCAATAACATTGCATGATGCCAGAGCTCAAATTCAAAACAATAAGTGTATTATTTTATTACTGATGTCCCTATTTGATCTAATAGCATCAATATAACAAACAGAGCACCGACCAATGAAATAGGGACATGAGGTGCTCAAATAGTGAGCTCATAAACAATGCATGATGCCCTAGCTTGTAGCCCATGAGCCATCAAGACATTTCCTCATGAAATGATCAAAAAATGTCATCAAAATGAAATTGAGTTAATGAGAAGACAAAGCTCGAATGCCTACCTCAAGTCATGGCTGCCATATAAAGATCAAATGCTAAGAAACTATGTTATAAAATTTCATGCCAAATTTCATCAAGAATGGTCCTATATGGTCACTAATAGCCAACTTTCAGAAGAATATGAATGAATATGAAAACATACATAAGTGGATGACCATAAATAATGAAGGTACCAAACATTTCCTGAAGTAATGAAGTGTTGACCCAAGGTTCAATCCAGTATGCTCTTGTATGATCCAAAACCTGCAAGGAAGGAAAAGATGGGGTTAGATCCAAAGGATCTAAGCAATGTTTGGCACCCTATTAATGATCCTCATCTATAATTATGCATGTGCATAGTCAATCCATACACAGACTCAACAACATGGTAGCATTGATCCAATAACAGAAAATACATTACAAATGCCAAGCTCACGGTCTCAATGAAATAAATAGTGTATAAAACAATATATGGTGCACAACAGCAGCAAGCATGCAATGACAGCAATAACATTGCATGATGTCCGAGCTCAAATTCAAAACAGTAAGTGTATTAATGTATGATCTAATGGCAGCAACCTCATTGATCATTACCTTTGACTCATCCATCATTATAGAAGAGATAACTACCTACAACTATATTTCATAATTCCTCTTTTGAAGTCATAGGTTAGTTTAACTATTGGACAATGAGCTAATAGGAGTTTCAATAGATTTGAATAAAAACTAAGAGTATTGAATTTTATTTGTTCCTATTGTGATTTCAGGGGAGAAGAAGACTAAGACCTTTTCAGTGGATCGGGGTGGTGTATATAGCTTGTAAGTTTATAAGTTTGCACTTTTTTTGTTTGAAGCTTAATTATGCTATTTTTTAAATAGAAAGATTTTTCTTTCTTATTTCAAATTCATTCCTTCATATGTCATACCTGATGCACAGTGAATTCATAGGAGTTTCAAATAAATTTGAGGAAAAACTAAGAGCATTCAATTTTAACTGTTCTTATTGTGAATTCAGGGGAGAAGAAGGCTAAGATCTTTATAGTTGATCTTGTGTGGGCAAGGTATGAAAATTGTGTGGGCTAACCTCCTTGTTCTTTCAATGTCCTCTATGATTTCGGATGCTATATTTTCTTGAGTCTGGTTGGTACCTTACTTTCCCCTCTTTGGTTCCATGCTTGCTTACATTATGAGTTCATTTTGTCTCTGATTAGGGAACTATTTCTCCTTGACTATATTCTTTTGGGGTCTGATCTATTGTAGTTGTTTCTTTTTTCTTTGAATCATTGTTTACAATTACTTTTGATACAATATTTGTGTGAAGAACAAGAACAAAATGGTGAATGAGTGTATATGACAAAGATAAACATGACACATTTTGTTGGGCTGATTGAGTTGGCCTGGTACCATTTACATGGTCTAGCTAGATATTAAAATGTGAGCTCATGAACAATGTCAGTATTAAATAGTGAGCTCGTGAACAATGTATGATGCCCTAGCTTGCAACCCGCAATCCATCAAGACATTTCCTCATGAAATGATCATAAATGGGGAGTACCACATACTGAATATCAACAACAAAACAAATAAAGAGAGATCAAACACTTCACACAATGCCTTGAAGGTAATAGAAATGATGTCCTAATTAAATATTGAGCTCATGAACAATGTATGATGCCCTAGCTTGCATCCCATGATCCATCAAGACATTTCCTCATGAAATGATCATAAACGGGGAGTACCACATAGTGAATATCAATAGCAAAAAAAATAAAGAGAGATCAAACACTTCACACAATGCCTTGAAGGTAATAGCAATGATTCCCTAGCTCTCAAACCTTGTGGGTCATCAACCATTCCAAATGAAAAGATGTAAACAATGCTAGTATTCAATAGCGAGCTCATAAACAATGTATGATGCCCTAGCTTGCAGCCCGCGAGCCATCAAGACATTTCCTCATGAAATGATCATAAACTGGGAGTACCACATAGTGAATATCAACATCAAAAAAAATAAAGAGAGATCAAACACTTCACCCAATGCCTTGAAGGTAATAGCAATGATGCCCTAGCTCTCAAAGCTCGCAAGTCATCAAGCATTCCAAATGCTAAGATGTAAACAATGCAACTATTAACAATGCTAAGATGTAAACAATGCCACTGAAATTGATTTAATGAGAAGAAAAAGCTCAAATGCCTACCTCAAGTGCTAGTGCCCTCTTCCCACATGGTGTCAGCCTCTTTGTGCATGCCAAACTTGAATGCCCTCTTTGCGCCATGCAAAAGTGCAGTGTCATCTTTGCGGCAGCTCTTCGAATTCACAAATTACAAATGGCACTTTCTTTTTCTTTTTTTTTGTTTATAACCAAATGGGTGTTGCAATTATGACATCATCATCACTATTACAACACCGTCAGGGGAACTTGCAAAACAAACACAAATTGTAGTGGCATCGCAAATTGGCATTGAAATTTGACCCCAAATGTTGTAGTGAACCTATAGAATTATTTGGTATAGTCCTTCACACTAAGATATTTTTTCTTTAGATTCCATATTTTACTAAAAAAGCTTACTTGGTAATCAACTGGTAAGAACTTAGCCTTCAATTTGTTTATCATCTTGTCCCATGATTTGATTTTCTCCTTTCCTCTTTGTTTCCTATCAATCTACAAATGATACCACCATAAGGATACAAAACCCCTTAACTTCATGCAGACATATTTAACCTTCTTATCTTTACTTGTACCCTCAAATTCAAAGTATTTTTTCATGTATGTGATCCAATCAAGCAACTCATCTAAATCTAACTTTCCATCATAATCAAGTGGATTAAAATAGGGTTTTGTATTTACTCTAGTTATGGATCTTAGGATTCTTTCATCTCCATGATCAAATTCTAGTGCTTCGTCTTCCTCAACTTCTTCTTCATCCTCACTCACATCATCAATAGGGTAACCTCTTCTCTAGGCTATTTCCACAACTTCCAGTCGAGCTTCTATTTCTCTTAGCATGTCCATCATAGTTGGATCTATATCTCTCCTTCCATGAACCATCTTGCACAAGTCCTTTGTAATTGTGGGTTAGATCTTCATTCTACCACCCCACAATAATCAATCTAGGGCTTCACAAATTCTGAAATAGAGATCAACTTCCTCAAGGAATGAAACTTTCTCTAATACCAAATAATAGGAGAGGCATGTAATGTTTCAACACTCCAAATATTGTTGACAGTATCTTGTGCACAGCACTAGAAGGCAACCTCATGCCCTATTATCTATCATACAGAACACTCCTGAACCCTCTTCTTCATATTAGTGGTAGTCGTACAGATAGATCAATTGCCTCCACATGCAGTCGTATGGATAATAGATGCCCCTCACTCAACTAAAGGTCAATTGGGTATATGATGTACAATTATCAATGAACTCCTATTTCGTATGGTGGAAATGTAATTTTTGTACGATTATGTAGTTTTCATATGATGATGTAGTTGTCGTATGGTGGTGGTTATGGTCTTGGTGTTTAGTATGAATGCTAACCAGCTCCAATTTCCCCTTCGTCATGTGAAGCCCATAACAAACTACCAAGATTAAGTAGATAATGATACATAGTTCAATCGATGTTGTTAATATTTTTATTTCAAAGATCACTATAGATCAATTCCACATAACACAATAATGATAGCACTTTAAATTATACCCACCTTCTAAAGGTCAAACCCACCTTCTGGATCCACTGTCCAAATAAATGTATAAGACTATACAATAATAGTAATGAACTAACTTACAACAACTATCCTTTCCTATACAATTCCAATGAAGTTCTCAATGAATGATCTTTTCTCTAAATCTAGAAAACCTCTTAACCACAAGCTCGCAACACACAATTACATCATTGCAACAGTCAAGGAGTGACTTTCCTTTATACAAGTTACAACAAGAAATTAGGTCATCATGTTAGGAATTCCCCAATGCACAAATGAGTACACAGACCCTTTCTAAGATACACACAATGTACATTAAATAGGTATACAACAAATACAAGTCATCAAATGCATTCTGAGATCTGCAATCCATGCTAGAAACCCTCTGAACACATTATCTTCTATGGTCAGCTCCAAATAGGTCTTCGCAAGATCACATGGCACATCTGATGTCACCATGATCCCAGTGACCCAAGAATCTCACATAATTTTCTCCCATGTGTATTTTTTCAATCTTCAAGCTCACATACTATAATCTATGCTTGCATCGAAGCTATACTGAAAACTAAGAGACCACCTTTGTCATGTAATCCTTTGTCACTGCAATGTAACTAGTCTCCACCAAATCATTGACTACTCATGAAAAGAACCATATAATAATTTGTGACCTTAGATATAAGGTCTACACACCTCCTTCTTCATAAATACAAGCTTTTGTACTCTGGAACAATGTACACTATCTGTACCACCCTGCTAGATCTACATGTTCCTATCATAATCAGTCTGTCTGAGACTCCTGATGAAACCAACTGAAACATACGTTGACATCAATGAAAAAACATGAATTTCAACACCTCAAACAACAACAATTCAAAATTCTTGATAACTTGTAGTTCATCCTGTTATACACTAAGTTTGCACCCTTGTTTCAAGCTCTCGTAGTCTTGATAACCTAGTATAACATGGGAATCATCTCTAGGTTGTGGGACCTATGCTAACTGAGATGAGACCTCCAGGTTCTAGGTTGGTTCCTCTTGGATAATCACCTTAATTTTCTTCTATACATGAAAATTAAACCTTTGAGGGAAAGGGATAGAAGGAATGCTTAGAAAAAGGAGAAGACTTGAAAGCAAACTACCTACTAGGTGATACGCCAAAATTAGGGTTTGGATCTCAGTATAGAGGAATGAAACCAATTAAAGGCTTAGGTCTAGCAGGTCACAACTTACTGAATAGGCTTGCATAAGTGTTTCATAAGAGGGCTTGAACATAAGACACAACTTATGACCTGCAAGCAGACATCCACTTCTACAACTCGGTGTAGGATTAAGACAAGACTGTTAGGGGGCTAAAGGATACCCACAAAAACATCTAAATCAGATCAACCACAATAACACACATAATTAAAAAAAGTAAGAGGGATCAGGAACCCTAAGATATCACTAAAAAACATCATATACTTTGATCCAATGAGAGATAGTCCAGATAAGGAAGCATAGGGACAGAAAAGATGTCACAAAATACCTCTACAATGTTTGTATTATCAATGTGAGATTTACAACTGTATAAGCTAGAGGGTAGAAATGATACCACAGATGACCCTTAAGAAAAGATGAATTTCTTTTACAATTGTCCAACTCTGAGCCCTAAAGCTCCAAAAATACAATATATACATACTCAACTGCACACCAACAGGAGTCAAAAACCTAATTAGGGTTAAAGAATTTCACGTTAGAATAATGACCAACCCTAGTTCTGTCAAGTCTGACCATAAATATTACTTCTACAAATATCTCAACCGATCATATATTCATCTTTGCGTGCCCATCCTTGTACAAAAATTGACCTACAAACAAGCAACCTCGATTCACCAACTTTCCTGCAACTCGGCCTTGCCATGAAGGCTCTCAATCTGATCCTGAAGATATTTGGGTTTTAAATGATTAACCCTACAAAAGGTGGCACCAAGCTCATTAAAGCCTCAACATGACATGATACTCTATAAAACCTATGGTGCCGATGATTAGATCATCTATCATCATCCTTCCAACCATCCCTGTCCTGAAGAATTAAATCTCATCTAATCAAAACGTTGTGCATGACCGCAAAAATGCAAACCCTAGCAAAAAACCTTCACAAAAGATTTGAATTCAATGGTAACAGCTAGTAGAGCTTCAAATTAAAATGCAACTATCGATGTGAAATTTCCCCAGCAGATGAACAACTACGATGCACTCAAAAAAAATAGCCTAAACTTCCCCCTCTGACAGCACCCTACCACCTTGAAGTCAGCAACCAATGAAATGCGAGAAAATAAGCAAGAAGGACCCACCATCAGAGCCTCAACAAAAAAGAAAGATCGATGGTCGGCGCATAATCTCATGTGTCAGAGAAACCCCATGAGATTACATACCAGCCGTTGATCTAAAAGGGACACAGTCTAGCAGGCCCACTCTAAAAATTGGACAAGTCACCACCTCTTGACCAATCAAGAGCCTCCAAGTAGGACAACGTGGCAATGGACCCACACAAGGTAAGAAGCACTGAGCAAAAGGGAAGATCGATGGCTATCACAAAATCACAAGTGTCAAAAAAGACCTTCACGAAGTCATGACAACCATTGGATCCTATAGAACTGGGACCCCACAAGCTGAGACTGCCAAACACCTAGTGACTACGTGACTAATAGGAATAATAGACCACTCATCAAATCGCTGACTGACAAGGCTTAACCGCCAAACATTTTGTGACTCAGAAAGCACTGCAATCGCTAGTTCGCCGAATAGGAAAAGTAACTGCCAGAGAACTTAGAGAACTGGCGACTGAGGGAAAAAGTGCATGTGGATATGAGGAATTTTAAGTGGCCAAAAAAGTAACAAGGAATTATAACAGGCCAAAGGGGTTTCTAGGGTTTTTTGCTCAAATGGTCACTTTTATGAATTTTTAAACTACAGACCAGGGGATAAAACAATTTGCAGAGGCCAGAGGACAAGGCATAAAATTAGGAAATTTTTTAGGGATGCTCGACAAGGTGAAAATGGAGATTTTGGAATAGGTTTTAGCCAAATTTGCATGTACATGGAAATTGGGGTAATATTTTGGAGATTTTTGTTGGGTGTCAGCCTGCTAGACATGGAAAACCAGTGGCCTTGACATATCCATTAGGTGTGGGGTCATCTCAGGAACACAAAAACTTTTGACAGAGAGGCAAAACTAGAACTAGAAGGACAAACTTGTGCATGAGCACTTCTTGGAAAGCAGGAAACTAACCTAGAAAATACGGAAAGAAGGTAGGAAAAACATATTTACAAGGATTTATAGAGAGGGATTAACCTCAAAGCAAGGCTTCAAGTGGAATCCATTTACTGAGATAGGCAGGGGAATTCCTTCAAGATTTGATAGTTGGAAAGCATTAGATCCCCTGCACTCTGTTATAACAAATGGTCCACTCCAGAATAAATCAAATTTTGTATGTCTGGTAGGCTTGGATCTGAACTCATCCCATTTGAGAACTACATCTCCAACTTTGAAATTCCTGACCCTGGCTCTTTTGTCAAAACTCCTCTTTGTTTGAATTTTATGGAATTCCATATCCTGCATTGATTTTTTTCAAATCTCTTCCAATTCCATCAACTGAGCATACCTAACTTGCAAGGGGTCTCTTTCTTCAAATAGGGCATACTGAGTAGCCAAGTCTAGAGTTGGCAATTCAACTGAGATAGACAATTTGGCCTCTTTTCCATATACTAGCACATAAGGGGAATTGCCAATGATCTTCTTTGGAGTAATTATGTCCAACCATAAGGTAGATTTGAGCTTTGTATGCCAATCTCTCTGATTGTCTTGCAGAGTCTTCTTGATTATCCTAATTAGGTTCTTATTTGTTGACTCTGCTAAACCATTGCCTTGGGGGTAGTAATTTGAACTGGTATTGAGATAGATGTCATTCTTGACTGCACACTCTAAGACTTTGAGGCCTGTGAATGCCAATGCATTATCTGATATGATGGAATCAGGAGTGCCCAACCTATGAATTATATCATCATAAAAACCTAGGACAACACTCTCATTGGCTTCTTTTAATGCAATTGCTTTTGTCCACCTAGTGAAGTAATCAATTGCAGTAATTATCCATTTATGGCCTGCACTAGATGGAGGATTGATCATGCCAATAAAGTCTATGCCCCACTTCATGAAAGGTTGCTCTGTTCTGAATGGCTATAGGGGCAAGGCTGCAAGCCTTTCTTTTCTTGCAAACATGGCACATTTGATGCATTTTCTGACATAATCATGACTATCCTTGAAGATAGATGGCCAATAGTATCCAACCCTCATGATTTTAAAAGCAGTAGTCCTACGAGAAAAATGACCTCCAGAAGGTCCATCATGAAACTCAAATAGGACATCTGTTACCTTTTCTGAATCAATACACCTTAGGAGGACACCATTGTGATCCTTCCTGAAAAGAACTTCATCTATCAGCACAAAAGGAACAGATTGCAATCTATAATACCTCCTTTTTGCTAAATCCAAACTTGCAGGACATTGTCCTATCTTCAAAAAATGAATCATGTTAAGCAACCAGCTTGTTGCCTTGGATTGTTCTTTTGTAGAATGCACCACCAGAGATGCATCTATTTGCTCTGGTTTCTTTAAATTCTCATCCCCTACCAAATGTTCATAGAAACCTCTTCCTCTAACTAGCTTGGTGGTCTGAATATCAATGTTATATTCCATTACCTTGGTGATCCAACTAGCTCTTTTCTCATTTAGGTCCTTGGAAAGCAAAAATTATTTGACACTTGGATGAGTGACTTTCAAGTGTACCTTGCTATGGGTTAATAGATATCTAAACTTTTTAAGGCTCTTTACCACAACAAGTACCTACAAAGGAGTATCTTTGTTCATACTCTTCTAAACCTTTGCTAAAGAAAGCAATGGGTTGCTCCCATCCATCTGAATTTTCTTGGGTCAGCATTGCAGATATAGAATCATGACCTCCATAAGCATAAAGGATAAAATCCTTACTGAAATTTGGGTTTAGGAGAGCAGGGGCTTCTGTTAAGGCCTCTTTGATAGCTTATAAATTGACTCTCCCTTCTTTGGTCCAACTAAAAGCTGAACACTTCTTTAACATGGTTGTCAAGGGCTTTAGTAAATCTGCAATGTTAGGCAAGAACCTCCTAACAAAATTGATCTTTCCTATGAAAGATTGGAGACTTTTCTTGTGATGTGGTAGGGGTAGCTCTAGGATAGCTGCAATTCTCTCAGGATCTACTGTGATCCCTTCTTTGGATACTACATATCCCAACAATTTTCCTTCATGAACTGCAAACACACATTTCTTGGGATTAAGAGATATCACAAATTCTCTACACCTTTCAAAGATCTTCCTCAAATGTTCGATGTGATCTACTGCATGCTTATAATAGACAGTTATATCATCTAGATAGACCAGTACAAACTTGTACATGAGGCTTTTAAAGGCCATAGCCATTTCCTTTTGAAATGTAGCACCTACATTTGACAAACCAAAGGGCATCTTTTGATAAGCCACGGTTCCCCACTTGGTTGTAAATGCAGTCTTGTATTGATCCTCTTCACTAACTAAGATCTGATTGTACCTTGAATAGCCATCCAATAATGAAAATCTCTTGGATCCAGAGACACATTGTAAGATTTGTTCCATAGAGGGTAGTGGATGGCGGTCCTTTAATGAGACCCTGTTAAGATCCCTGAAGTCAACACATAACCTCAATTCCCCATTCTTCTTCCTGACAGGAACAAGGTTGGAAACCCAACTATTATGCTTGATGGGGTAGATGATACCACTTTCTATTAGTTTGAGTACTTCTTTATGCGTAAGTGGCTCAAGCTTGGGATTAACGGGCCTTTGTTTTTGCCTTACTAATTTGGCATTAGGCTCTAATTCAATAGTGTGTTGAGCAAGGGCAGGATCAAAACCCTTGAGGTCTTCATATTGCCATGCAAAAACATCATTGAATTCTTTGAATAATTGGTTGTAAGCTTGCTTCTCCAATTTAGTGTTTACTTTTCCAAATTGTAAGCTCCTACATGGTTCCAAATCTAATTCAACACAATGCTCTTGTTGAACTACCAGGCCAGCTTTACTCTTCTTAACTTCATCATCCTTATTGGACTTTAGTTGTATCACTTTATCACCATAATTTTGTGATAGCCTATCTTGATTGTGCTCTAAAAAAACATCTTCTTCAAACAAGAAATGCAGAATTTGTTCATCATTATCAAACACCTACCAATTGACATCATTATTAGGAATAGAGGGTCTGACAATCACTTTGATATGCTATTGATCTATCTTCTTTGAAACACTATTTGGAATGTCATACTGAGATCCAACAGCAGCTAACCTATCTGCATTATGATTTAGCTTCCTAGGGATAACAACCATATTGAAAGCACAAAAATCTTCAATTGTGTCCCAAACTCTATGTTTGTATGCTTTCATGACATCATTTTTGGTTGCACTTATCCCTCTTACTTGGCTGACAACCAACTCATTGTCACCATAAACTTTTAAGGCCTTAAGCCCTATTTTACTAGCGCACTCTAGTCCATTGATTAGACTTTCATACTTTGCAGTATTGCTAGTGTAGGAGAAACTGAATCTAAAGGCAGTATAATACCTTTCTCCTTTTGGGGACACTAGCATAGCACCACCACCAGAACCATGTCTACTTCTAGCCCCATCAAAAAATAGTTCCCAAACCTGATTACTCTGATCCTCTGAATCAGTGTCTTCTTTGAGAAGGCTTGGCACTATGGATCCACCTTCTTGTATCAAATAACTTCCCAAACCAAAATCCCAAACAAGACTTTCTTAGGTCTTTGAAGTTCTTTCATCTAGTAAAATATCAGGGATACTTCCTATCTTTGTGCTTGCTTCACTAGTGGTTTGAAAGTCACTGTCATCAAATATAAGGCAATTTACATTGATGGTATTGGACACATAAGGCTCTATATCATGTGTTGCCAATGGTTCTGACTTAATGGTGACCTTGGTCCCATACCTTGTATGAAAAAGCATGTGGTACCAGTCAGAAGATAGGTAACCTCCTATCTTGGTTGTAAACTCCCTTGAAAGGCATATAGCAAATAATGCAGGGAGATCTATGATGTATATATCAAGGAGGATGGAAAAATTAGGACTAGCATGAAGGATTAGATTGGTATCCTTGGCCACACCTATAGTATTGACTGAGGATCCATCAAGTTGGGTAACCTTCTTTTGAAAGGGCTCATATTTCAATCCTAATTGGTCAGCTACTTTCTTGGGCATTACAATGCTAGTAGCTCCACTATCTACCATACAATTATGTACTAAATATTTTCCAATAATTAGAGATACATAAAAGGGAGGTGGCTTTGAGTTCCTACCTTGCATGGCATTGCCTTTGGAGTTGCTACTTGGAGCCTCCTTTTCTTGATCAGTGTTAACCAACACTAGCTTTGCAGCCTCTTTTGCAGGTTGAGGAGTTGTCACTTCAGTCATGGCCTTCTTCAAAATTTCAGGTTGTCCTGGAAGAGCCAAAGAGTCCCACATAGACATGGTGACATTCACCTTCTTCATGTTGTCTACAATATTAAAAGGTGTCACAGTGTGTACTCTTTATTGTGCTTTCACTATGATGGGCTCCACCTCTTTGGAATGTTGGCCTTCTTTGCTTGTAATGACAGGAGCCTCCTTGGGTGTGATGGGATTAGCTTGTTGTACTGGCTTTGCAAATATAGTGGCTTTGGCATTGGAATCTACCTACTCCATGTCTTGAGCTCTTCTTTTTACTCTTGTATAAGCAACAAAAGCAATTTCATCATTGACTCTATTGAAGTCTGGTTGCTCCCAATTGAAAAGGGCAGTCTCATTCTCTTGTGACTCTTGTTGAGAAACTGACCCACTGGATGAAGCCTCTAATTGAGCTTGTGAGGCATTTTGAACCATTAGAGCTTGGTTCATCCATCCATTTGAACATGTAGCCTAGTTGTGAGGCTGATTGCAAGGAAAACACCATTCATTATCCATAGCCATATTATTTTGACTAGGAACCATATCCCTCACTGGATTTTCAGAATTCAGAGGTGCGGGGTTATATGGTTGAAATGGTCTTTGATTGAAATTTTGCCTTTGTCCTTGATAACCTCCTTGGTATGGTGGCCTATTTTGTTGATAAGGTTGTCCTTGATTCTGATATGATTGATTAGGACCTTGGCCGTGTGACTTAAATGGTGGCTTGATTCCTTGACCTTGCTTCTTTAGATTTGTGACCTCTTTAGTCAAGGTCTACAACAAGTTTGTCATTTCTTGCTGACTGCTTTGTTGGCTATTCTTTATCTCTTGCAGCTCTTGAGAGAAACTAGTTATTAGCTCTTGACCACTCATACTAGCTTGGGGTGCCAATATGGTGGGAATAGGGGTAAATGGGGGTACTTGTACAGGTGCAATGGGTTGAAGGCTAGGAAAGATGGGCATTGGTGGCCTTCTAGCAATCATGCCTTCTTGAATCAAACAATTTTTAGCCTTGACAACTATGTCAAAGGCCTGGGGTAAAGAAGTACCACCCATAGACTAGATCATGATAGAAATTTGGCCATTCAAACTTTGGAAGTAGTATAGAAAAGCATGGTCAGCTGATGGTCTCATAGAGACTGGAATTCTACTCCATATTTTGAGGAATCTACTATTGTAATCTATCATTTGCTCTTGAGGGTCTCTCTTAATGGTTGTTAACTGCTCCACCAAAGACAAGTTATCTGATTTATCCTCAAAATGCTTACTTAATGCATCCCCTAACTCATCCCATGAAGTAATAGAACCAAAAGTTAGAGTCCTAAACCATTCAAGAGCCTTACCTTTTAGAGAGGCTGCTAATAATTTTGTGGCCACATCTTCTTGAGTTATGTTGTGTATGCTACAAATGGTGGTCACATCTCTTATGTGCTCAAAAGCAGTTGTCTACCCTTCACCAGTGAAATTAGGTATACTCTTAAGTGCCACCAAGGGCACATCATGATGTTGAGAAAATGCTAATGGACTCCCTTGGTTGAATGGTGCAAAGGCAAACTGTCTAGCCATTGTAGGAGCTGGAATCTGAAGATTAACAACTATGTGAGTTGTATTTGCTAGTGGATTTGAATCCTCTTCTAGATCTCTAGTTAGAGATCTGCCTCTTCTTCTGAAATGAAAGGGAAAAGGTCTCCTTTCTGAGGTATCGGGAGGTGTTGATTGAACTCTCCTTGCAAGTGATGTTCTTTGAGTTGACCTGCCCTTGTGACTTCTTTTTTAGGGCAACTCTAAAAATTTGGTAGGCTTTGAGCTTCTAGTCTCAACCTTTCTCATAAACCTTAAACAAGGTTGGCCTGGATCTTTGAAATCAGTGGAGTCACTAGATATACTTGGTGAAACAACTTCTTCAAGTCTATATTATGCTATTACTATATCAGAGATAACATAATCTTCAATGATGAACCTCTTTTGTGGTGTCCCACTGGGCGTGCCAAAAATGTTATACACTAAGTTTGCACCCTTGTTTCAAGCTCTCATAGTCTTGATAACCTAGTATAACATGGGAACCATCTCCAGAATGTGGGACCTATGCTAACTGAGATGAGACCTCCAGGTTCTAGGCTTGTTCCTCTTGGATAATCACCTTAATTTGCTTCTAGACATGAAAAGTAAACCTTTGAGGGAAAGGGATAGAAAGAATGCTTAGAAAAAGGAGAAGACTTGAAAGCAAACTACCTACTAGGTGATACACCAAAATTAGGGTTTGGATCTCAGTATAGAGGAATGAAACCAATGAAAGGGTTAGGTCTAGTAGGTCACAACTTACTAAATAGGCTTATATAAGTGTTTCATAAGAGGGCCTGAACATAAGACACAACTTATGACCTACAAGTAGACATCCACTTCTACAACTCAGTGTAGGATTGAGACAAGACTGTTAGGGGGCTTAAGGATACCCACAAAAATATCTAAATTAGATCAAACACAAAAATACACACAATTACAAAAATTAAGAGGGATCAGGAACCCTAAGATATCACTGAAAAATATCATATACTTTGATCCAATAAGAGATAGTCCAGACAAGGAAGCATAGGGACAGAAAATATGTCACAAAATACCTCTACAATGTTTTTATTATCAATGGGAGATTTACAATTGTATAAGCCAGAGGGTAGAAATGATACCACAGATGACCCTTAAGAAAAGATGAATTTCTTTTACAATTTCCCAACTCTAAGCCCTAAAGCTCCAAAAATACAATATATACATACTCAACTACATGTTGGTAGGAGTCAAAAACCTAACTAGGGTTAAAGAATTTCACATTAGAATAATGACCAACCCTAGTTCTGTCAAGTCTGACCATAAATATTACTTCTGCAAATATCTCAACCGATTAGATATTCATCTTTGAGTGCCCATCCCTGTACCAAAATTGACCTACAGACAAGCAACCTCAGTTCACCAACTTTCCTGCAACTCGGCCTTGCCATGAAGGCTCTCAATCTGATCCTGAAGATATTTGGGTTTAAAATGATTAACCCTGCAAAAGGTGGCACCAAGCTCATTAAAGCCTCAACATGACATGGTACTCTATAAAACCCATGGTGTTGACGATCAAATCATCTATCATCATCCTTCCAACCATCCCTGTCCTGAAGAATTAAATCCCAGCTACTCAAAATGCCATGCATGGCCGCAAAAATGCAAACCCTAGCAAAAAACCTTCATAGAAGATTCAAATTCAATGGTAACAGCTAGCAGAGCTTCAAATTAAAATGCAACCATCGATGTGAAATTTCCCCGGCAGATGAACAACTACGATGCACTAAAAAAAAAAAGCCTAAACTTCACCCTCTGACAGCACCCTACCACCTGGAAGTTAGCAACCAATGAAACATGAGCAAATCAGCAAGAAGGACCCACTATCAGAGCCTCAACAAAAAATCAAGATCAACGGTTAGTGCATAATCTCATGTGTCAGAGAAACCCCATGAGATTACATGCCAACCGTTGATCTAAAAGGGACACAGTCTGTCGGGCCCGCTCTAAAAATTGGACAAGTCAGCACCTCTCGACCAATCAAGAGCCTCCAAGTAGGACAACGTGGCAATGAACCAACACAAGGTAAGAAGCACTGAGAAAAAGGGAAGATCGATGGCCATCGCGAAATTGCAAGTGTCAGAAAAGACCTTCGTGAACTCACGACAACCATCGGATCCTACAGAACTGGGACCCCACAAGCTAAGACTGCCAAACACCTACCGACTACATGACTAATAGGAAGAATAGACCACTCATCGAATCATTGACTGACAAGGCTTAACCACCAAACATTTTGCGACTAAGAAAACACTGCAGTCGCCAGTTCACCAAATAGGAAAAGTAACCGCCGGAGAACTTAGAGAACTGGTGACTGAGGGAAAAAGCGCACTTGGATATGAGGAATTTTAAGTGGCCAAAAAAGTAACAAGGAATTATAACAGGCCAAAGGGGTTTCTAGGGTTTTTTTCTCAAACGGTCACTTTTATGAATTTTTAAACTGCAGACCAGGGGATAAAACAATTTGCAGAGGCCAAAGGACAAGGCATAAAATTAGGAAATTTTTAGGGATGCTTGGCAAGGTGAAAAAAGAGATTTTGGAATAGGTTTTAGCCAAATTTGCATTTACATGGAAATTGGGGTAACACATGCTCCTAACGCTATCTTCAACACTCCCTCTTAGCTAAGGAGGAATCCATTTTAGGTTATGTCAAAATGGATACATCCATATTTGATGAAGATATTATCACATGTATTATCAACCATTATGATTTATTTATAAATATCACTTTATGTGATGTTACCATTATGGATTATCTTAAATATCACATTATGTGATATCCACTATTATGGATTTGCACAAATATCACGTCACGTGATATTACCATTATGGATTTCCTTAAATATCACCTCAAGAGATATACACCATTATGTATTTTAGATATCTTCTCTGTAATGTCCACCATTATGGCATGACCTCATATATCACCTCATGTGATATCCACCAATATGGATATCCTTAAACATTATAAGATATCTACCATCATGGATTTTAAATATCTCCACATGTAATGTCCACCATTATGGCATGTCCTCAGATATCACCTCATGTAATATCCACCAATATGGCTATCCTTAAATATTTCTTCATGAGATATTAACCATCATGGATTTTAAATATCTCTACAAGTAATGTCGACCATTATGGAATGTCCTCAGATATCACCTCATGTAATATCCACCAATATGGCTATCCTTAAACATTACTCCAAGAGACATCAACCATAATTGTGAGATCGTCATCTCACAAAGATGGTGAAATGTACTAGTGTTATATCATTGTGAGATTGTCACCTTACAATGATAATCAACACACAAGTACAAGAAAAAATTACCCTAGATTCTCTCACATGGTGTTGTCATGGTGTAACACACATGACATACATCATGGTCGGGTGACCCTACAATAGTGGGTTACACTTTTTTAGACATGTTGATTTTTGCTGAAATAACACATTTTTAATAAAATATGATGATTTAAGTCTTGAGAGGTTCCATTTGAAGGAATTAATTACAAATGGTTAGATCAAAGTCTCTTAGATTAAAAAAAACATTGATATAACATTTATACTCTACATTCATACCTACAATGGAGTTTCCTTCACACCTATTAAAATGCTGACAAAAAATCACTTCAACTTTATCTTTTGGTAGATCAAATGAATCCATTTGAAAAACCTATCTATGTAGTAAGGTACTACTGAGAAAAATCTTTCCAATGATTATAATGTTAATATATATTAAGTTTATTATGACTTTGTATTTTTAGTTTTACTAAACATAGATATTTCACTGTATGTCTACCTCTATGTTTGATGCTTATGGAAAAATAGTAAATGAGAGAAAAAAAAATCTAAAAAATATTTATGCCCTGGGTATTGAAGTTCTCTTTCTATAAAAAAAAATGAAATTTGACAAATACACGACAAGTTATAAGCTATGTAGTCAATGTATGTCAAAATTACAGTTTAGTCAATTTCAAACATTACTAAAATATGCAATAATTATGATAATGTTGTCAAACTAGTTGTATGCTCTTCATATGGATGTTAAAAAATTAAATTCGAAAGAAGCGCATTGATATCTATTTTAGAAAAAAAGTTATGCTCTATGAAAATGATGTAACTCTTTGAAGAATGACATTTTCAGAAACATACTAGTTTTCATGGGAGAAAGAAAAAACCATTCAAATAAATTCAAAAATAAAAAATAAAAATATATTTAGAATCTAGATAGGAAATCTTAAAAGACTCTAATTTACTTCATCTTCTGATTTCAAACGATTTAACAACAATATGCATCCGAATCTGAAAGTTTTTTTCAAAATGTAGAGTTCAGTGTCCATTCGGGCAAAAAAGTGTAACCCACTATTATAGGTTCACCCAGTCCATATTAGAGGGTGGTAATAAGGGCTTACACCTCAAGCCTCTCTCAAAGATAAATGCATTAGCAAGGGCTTTCACCTCAAACTTCTCCCTCACGAAGAAGAATGCATTAAGCATATCTTCATGATGATGTGGCTCCCTCTAAAATTGATATCAACCTTCTGACGTCCTCATCCAAGGTTTCTTCAGATTAAATGTCAGACTTCCTCTAAATCTAATATCAACCTTCTCTTCAAAGAAAAGTTCTCAATCATCAATTCAGTCCCATGACTGCAAGCATTAAGTTCTTTCTCCCTTGAATGAAATCTCTTATGCTTCTTCATCCTTTCCTAAAATCATTTTAGATAGAGATTATAAATAGTTCATAAAACTAAACTATCCTAAGGGAAGATATCAAAGATAGAAGCATACAAGCTATGAATTAATGGCTCAAAAATTCATGAACATTATTCAAGGGTATAAAATACTTATCTCTTAAATTGTCAAATATTGCATTTGCAGCCCTTTGGAAACTTCTTCCACTAAACTCAATCTCCCTTGTCTACGCACAAGAGAAGATGAAAAAAAAGGTTGCAAAACTTGGCAATACAACATGATGGTTCTCAATAAACAACAACACAACCATATACTGAGCATCTAATAGCAACTTCTATTTGGATTAAATATCAGCTATATGATCTTAGCCTAGATTATAGCCACATGAAATCAGAAGTACTGCCAAAAGATATATTCAAATGCAGGATGAATGCATCTTAACTATCCCTTGAATATGCATAAAACTAGGAACTTTTATGTACTAGCAATACGACAGTCAACTATAATATATGTGATACTCTCCCAATCAAAGATTGGTGAATAACCTTTATTCCTGACCATACACTAAATATATCGCTTCTCATCAATGACCAAATAAAAAATATTTGATATACTTGTTAACCTTCAGTCAACAACAATTATATTAAATGGCACGATGTCTCTAGTGTTCGCTATATATTCAATATTCTAATAATAAAAAATTATCATCACTAAAACCCTCAAATATTATTGCAGCTTAATTGACCACCTCCATCTAGATTGATGATAATGTGAAATCTTCCACTTGAATTTGTTAGAAGGTGGCAGGATAATAATCTTTTTTCTATGTCCAAATTTCTCATTAAGTTGTCACTAAAGACTCTACAGGTTTGCGCATAAAGGAAAACATTTTCAGGTCTCTCCTTCGCGAACATCAATTGATATATTGCTAGCAAGATGATCTAAGGCAAAATCATCACGATGAACATAGAGGATCAGGGTAACAATGTTTGGGTTGATTTGTATGTATTATTTTGATTGCCTCTTATGCTCATAGTATTTCGAGCGATTCACAATAATATTTCATGTATATTGAGTATCCACGATATCACATCTATATATTGGCCCACGAAGAAATTTCCACCACACCTCTATGGGTTTGATATCTTCACATTTGTAATCACCATGCGATATATACTCTTGTGACAGTCTGTTAGAATATAAAGGCTCCAAACTATATCACTTATACCATATATCAAAGTTCCAATCAATATAAATATTTTCGCACTTGTTTGATATCCCTTGATAAGAACAAGAATAACCTTTTGTGTCCAATAAGATACTATCAATACTCCTTTTAATCTTTAGAGAGGTGGCTTATGAATGATAAACTCATCATCCTCGATTCAGCAATACCACATACTGCACAAAACACATACAACTTTCATCGTTGCCTTCTCTTTAAATAATATCTCCATTCTATTCAATAGTTTTGGGGTTGTTATGAGGAAGTTGTAACTGTTTCCAACCAATCAAAATGGTTACACAACCAATCTAATTACAAATTCAAACAATTTGATACTCATGGCATAGTAGTAGTCACGATTATCTTTAGAATAGCATTTCCCATATGCCTAGAGCAATTCCATACATATGATTATAAAAAAAACTCCCTTTCGATATCCAATTTTGTGAAGATGAAATACAACTAGCACTTGCACCTTTGAAGGGTGCAAGGGTTAGCCTGATATATATATATATATATATATATATATATATATAATGATGTCACTATATTACTGATATGGAAATATTGCTAGTAATATTGATATGTCTGTTGTATTATTTTTACACACCTGTTATTAGCTACGGTAATAGTATCATAAAAACTTACCACAATGGTAATTTATGTGGCAATGTCTAATTATAATCAATACATGCATGTAAGCATGGTAGAACTCAGTGTTCGTATTAACCATGTTTTCTAGTAAACACTCTTTCTAAATATAGCATGCATATTACTTTCTCCCCACAACTTGCTCAAAATGTATTACATCTCTATGATTCTCTTTGTTAGCCTCAGCTCCATCTCTATTTTATTACTGATGTCCCTATTTTGAAGTGTTTGATCATTTCTATTACCTTCAAGGCATTGTGTGGAGTGTTTGATCTCTCTTTATTTGTTTTGTTTTGCATATACCTTCTCTGATCAACTTTGATATGCATAGGTGATGAACATTCATATTTTCCTAAGCAATACTTTGAGATTTCCTGCAACACATGTACTATTGTGAAAATCATCACAAGTCCATTTGTTGTAGGAAAGCTCATAGTACACATGTCTAGATAACATTGTTTACATCTTAGCATTTGGAATGCTCGATGACCCACAAGCTTTGAGAGCTAGGGCATCGTTGCTATTACCTTCAAGGCATTGTGTGAAGTGTTTGATCTCTCTTTATTTGTTTTGTTGTTGATATTCACTATGTGGTACTCCCTGTTTATGATCATTTCATGAGGAAATGTCTTGATGGCTCACGGGCTTCAAGCTAGGGCATCATGCATTGTTTATGAGCTCACTGTTTGAGCACCTCATGTCCCTATTTGATTGGCCAGTGCTCTATTTGTTATATTGAGTTTACATCATATATTTAGTCTTAATAAATATCTTATAAAACAACATAAAACTAACCCAAAATAATTTGTCTTAATAAAATCTTAATAAAACAATATATTTAGTCTTAATAAAATCTTATAAAACAACATATATTGTAGGAAGTGTCTGATCTCTCTTTATTTGTTTTGTTGTTGATATTCACTAGCTATGTGGTACTCCCCGTTTATGATCATTTCATAAAGAAATGTCTTGATGGCTCATGGGATACAAGCTAGGGCATCATACATTGTTCATGAGCTCACTGTTTAATACTGGCATTTTTTACATCTTTTCATTTGGAATGCTTGATGATCTACAAGCTTTGAGAGCTAGGGAATCGTTTCTATTACCTTCAAGGCATTGTGTGAAGTGTTTGATCTCTCTTTATTTATTTTTCTATTGATATTCACTATGTGGTACTCCCCATTTATGATCATTTCATGAGGAAATGTCTTGATGGCTCATGGGCTACAAGCTAGGGCATCATACATTGTTCATGAGCTCACTGTTTAATACTGGAATTATTTACATCTTTTCATTTGGAATGCTTGATGACCCGGGAGCTTTGAGAGCTAGGGCATCATTTCTATTACCTTCAAGGCATTGTGTGAAGTGTTTGATATCTTTTTATTTGTTTTGTTGTTGATATTCACTATGTGGTACTCCCCGTTTACGATCATTTCATGAGGAGATGTCTTGATGGCTCGCAGGTTGCAAGCTAGGGCATCATGCATTGTTTATGAGCTCACTATTTGAGCACCTCATGTTCCTAATTGATTGGTTGGTGCTCAAAAATTGAGCTCATAAACAATGCATGATGCCCTAGCTTGCAGTCCACGAGCCATCAAGACATTTCCTCATGAAATGATCATAAACAGGGAGTACCACATAGTGAATATCAACAACAAAACAAATAAAGAGAGATCAAACAATTCACACAATGTATGTTGTTTTATAATATTTTATTAAGACTAAATATATTATTTTATTAAGATTTTATTAAGACAAAGTATTTTGGGTTAGTTTTATGTTGTTTTATAAGATATTTATTAAGACTAAATATATGATGTAAACTCATAATTATACTTGATATATATATACTTCAAAGGAGGAATTATGAAATATAGTTGTAGGTAGTTATCTCTTCTATAATGATGGAGGAGTCAAAGGTAATGATCAATGAGGTTGCTACTATTAAATCATACATTAATACACTTACTATTTTGAATTTGAGCTCGGGCATCATGCAATGTTATTGTTGTCATTGCATGCGTGCTGCTGTTGTGCACCATATATTTTTTTATACACTGTTTATTTAATTGAGACTGTGAGCTTGGAATTTGTAATGTATTTATTGTTATTGGATCGATGTCACCATGTTGTTGAGGTTGTAGATGCATTGAATCACCACCGGCAATCTATTTTGATAGCAACAATATAACAAACAGAGCACCGTCCAATCAAATAGGGACATCAGTAAGACATTTAATGCATTATTACTTCATCATGATGATAAAAATTTCATTGGATCAAAGCACATAGAATGTGGTTAGCTTCATTACTTCATTAGATCTATACCTTTGTTAATTTCACTAGCGTCATGCAGCTTTCTTACTTATCCTTGAAAATGCAGATTCAAAAATACTCCATGCCATAGCATTAATGTATAGATGATGTAGATTTGTGTACCTCTTTGTTTTGATGTAGCTTACTCACTTCATGCAATGGTGCCTCCTTGGGGCTGCCAACCATGTTGTGATGTTATGATCTTTACTTGAAATCCATGATGTACTCCTCCCTTAATATGCAGATTTGATGCTTTTCTCCTCTGATTTGATGATGATGTATGCCCCTTCCATTTCTTACTCATGCTTTCCCATGACTGACTTGTGTTGATGGGCATGGTGTGCGACTGTTGTGGGTGCATCATTTGGAAATGATGTCACAACAACACCAGATGAAATAGCAACACCTGGTGTTGGTGTTGCACTGTTTGAATGATGTAGTCACAATAGTGACTCACCAGGTGTTCATGTAGACATAAATGTAGCCATTTACTCTCTGCAACATTCTTCTGAGTGCACATGTCTTGTAGCATGGTTTTTCTTTCAAAAGTGTATGGCTTGACTATGCACATGCATAATTGTAGATGAGGATCAGTAATAGGATTCCATTCATTGCTTAGATATTTTTTATCCAACCTCCATCTCTCTTTTCTTTATAGGTTTTGGATCACACAAGGACACACTAGATTCATACCCAGGTCAAAAATTCATCACTTCAGGCAATGTCTGGCACCCTTATTATTTATGTTCATCCTCTTATGTATGCCTATACTCTTGCATTTTCTTCTAAAAGTTATTTTCCTTGTATAGTATATACAAGTTATTTTTCATATATATACATGTAATCTTTAGATGCAAAAAATTATTTTCCTTTACATGTATATTTGCATGAAATGAACACAAATTAAACAAGACCATCTAATAATGTAAACTAGGGTACTGTAGTCACTCATCTAGTAATTAGTTCCCCAAACCATTACTAAGGATTGAACATAAGTCTAAGTCCCCAAACCTATTATTCTGTGTCCTTATTGCCTTTGTAATTTTGGTTCAACCCCTATAGGATGTCCAAGCCTAGAGGCCAAGAAAAGTACCCAAGACCACTTGAAAGAAAGATGAATGAAACCATTGTCCTTATGTGGGTAAACCCATATAAGTGTTCTTCCTTTGCTTCACAACTCCTACTTGAGGATCCACAATCATGCATTTATGTTCAAGACTTATTATTACCTTGGTCCTTTTGAATCTTAGGATGACATCTCAATTGGGAAAGGATAACCAAAACCTTTCATAGACCAATAATGACCAAGGCATGTGGGTGCTCTTCTATTGTACAGTTATACATATAAAATATATGTACAGTTATAAAATTTCATGCCTTGCAATTTTATAACATAGTTCCTCTTCATCAAAATAGAATGGAAGTGGTGATTCAATGCATCTACCCACATTCTATGTGCTTTGAGCCAATGAAATTTTTATCATCATGATGAAGTAATAATGCATTAAATGTCTTACTAATGTCCTTATTTGATTGGTTGGTGCTCTGTTTGTTATATTGCTACTATAAAAATAGAATGGCAATGGTGATTCAATGCATCTACAGCCTCAACAACATGGTAGCATTGATCCAATAACAGAAAATGCATTACAAATGCCAAGCTCACGGTCTCAATGAAATAAATAGTGTATAAAACAATGTATGGTTCACAACAGTAGCAAGCATGCAATGACAGCAATAACATTGCATGATGCTCGAGCTCAAATTCAAAACAATAAGTGTATTAATGTATGATCTAATAGCAATGACCTCATTGATCATTACCTTTCACTCCTCCATCATTATAGAAGAGATAACTACCTACAACTATATTTCATGATTCCTCTTTTGAAGTATATATATATATATATATATCAAGTATAATTATGAGTTTACATCATATATTTAGTCTTAATAAATATCTTATAAAACAACCTAAAACTAACCCAAAATACTTTGTCTTAATAAAATCTTAATAAAATAATATATTTAGTCTTAATAAAAACTTATAGAACAACATATATTGTGTGAAGTGTTTGATCTCTCTTTATTTATTTTGTTGTTGATATTCACTATGTGATACTCCCCGTTTATGATCATTTCATGAGAAAATGTCTTGATAGCTCACGGGCTGCAAGCTAGGGCATCATGCATTGTTTATGAGCTCACTGTTTGAGCACCTCATGTCCCTATTTGATTGGTTAGTGCTCAAATAGTGAGCTCATAAAAAATGCATGATGCCCTAGCTTGTAGCCCGCAAACCATCAAGACATTTTCTCATGAAATGATCATAACCGGGGAGTACCACATAGTGAATAAAAATAACAAAACAAATAAAGAGAGATCAAACACTTCACACAATGCCTTGAAGGTAATAGAAATGATGCCCTAGCTCTCAAATCTTGCGGGTCATCAAGAATTCCTAATGAAAAGATGTAAACAATGCCAGTATTAAACAGTGAGCTCATGAACAATGTATGGTGCCCTAGCTTGCAGCCCGCGAGCCATTGAGACATTTCCTCATGAAATGATCATAAACAGGGAGTACCACATAGCTAGTGAATATCAACAGCAAAACAAATAAAGAGAGATCAAACACTTCACATAATATATGTTGTTTTATAAGATTTTATTAAGAATAAATATATTGTTTTATTAAGATGTTATTAAGACAAAGTATTTTGGGTTAGTTTTATGTTGTTTTATAAGATATTTATTAAGACTAAATATATGATGTAAACTCAATATAACAAAAAGAGCACCAACTAATCAAATAGGGACATGAGGTGCTCAAACAATGAGCTCATAAACAATGCATTATGCCCTAGCTTGCAACCCGCGAGCCATCAAGACATTTTCTCATGAAAAGATCATAAATGGGGAGTACCACATAGTGAATATCAACAACAAAACAAATAAAGAGAGATCAAACATTTACACATAATATATGTTGTTCTATAAGATTTTATTAAGACTAAATATGTTGTTTTATTAAGATTTTATTAAGACAAAGTATTTTGGGTTAGTTTTATGTTGTTTTTGATGTTAAGTTCCAACTAATTATTTACATTGGAATGCAGCTTGCCAATATTGATACTACATCGGCCAAGCACGACGGAGGGATCGATTCTAATGTGAATTCTCGTACTCAAGGTATACATTTTCTATTTGAATTTTGATTAATAAATATTTAATACAAGTAAACATATTAAATTGAATTTGGCGTAGTAATATAAATTTAATTATAATGTGTTGGGATTAATAAAACATTTTGTATTGTAGTTGCAGGGGATGTAGAGGTTGTTCCCGATGAGTGTGTTGAGGTTCAAGCCGTCGGGCAAGATGTTGTGGATGGACAAGGTAAAGAGTGTTACGTTTATGTTTTTTAAAGTATTGAAATGCTTGTAACAATAATGAATATATTTTCAAATTAACCCCAATTATGATAATATATTTTTAATTGAAGCCTTTTATTTGTTATTACAGAGGACCCGCCTTTGCAAAGGACAATGAGATCATGTGCACGACCAAGAAGAAATGATGATTTGGAAACAGATACACCTCTACAACAATATAGGGAAGCAGAAAAAAAAAAAAAAAAGCAAAAAAAAAATGATTCTCATTTATGCAACTTATTTGATAATGACTGATGTTTATTTCTCGATGTTTATTTGATAATGACTGATGTTTATTTACACATGTTTGAGCTTAGTTCCATGTTTTCTTTCATTCTTGCATTTGAAATGTTAATGGATTGCATACAAAGGTATGTCGTAAGTCTATAGGGTTTTCTCCCCCCAAGTGTATTGTTTCTATTATTGTTTATTCTACTCTTCTCAAAAAAATCTATTTATTGCTACTAGAAACACTAAGTTTCCTTTTATACACTGTTGTAATGTTGGAGGGGTTTTCACTAAATTTTAGTGGATTTCATATTTTGGAAGAAATTAGTATTAGAATGTTCAATGGATTCTTTTCTAAAACACACTACTTGAACAACAACAAAACTTGTAATACAAATGTTGATTGCAACTACCAAGTTAGAAGCTTCACAAAAATCCCTAAATCATCATCTTGTCTAGAATGGTTAATCAATTGTTTAAGGTAGATTAGTTGTGATGATGAGACGCCCCATTCTGATTCTTGGAACTTGATTTGTAACCATAAGTGATGGAGTTGAGGGGAGATGAAGGAATACCAAACAGTAAATTTGGAAATTGTCATTAGAGAAATTGCAGTGGAGGTCTGATCAATAGAGAAGATAGTAATGATAGCAAGAGAATGAATAGTGCTTAAAGTTGTATTGGAGAATAAAGTGGAGGCCATCCATGAAGAAACTTGCTGACAAAGATGGTGTACAAGAAACAAAGGAGACTAGTGTACTTTTTAATAATAACAAAAGTTCAATAATGATTTTAGATGTTAACTGTGATAGTCTCTTGGTTTCAGGCAATGCAGAAGGAGACACCTAGTTCAATATGCAATCTCAATTCATATACATAGGATATCAGGTGGAGCTAAAAAACACAACAGGGTTACATTTTTTATAGAGGTCTTTAATTGCATATTTTAAGTTATATACCATCGCGAACATTGTAATTTTGACCTATTAAAAAAATGTAAACATGTTGTGTTTTCTCAACTCCATCTGCTATCCGTACATATTCTGCTTGTGTTGCACGCGCATTCTCGATTTAGGGTGGGAAAATCTTATTTTCGATGTGAGGGAGAGAAGCTAAACACATAAAGAACATGCAAATAAACACGACAACTACAAAACATAAATGTAGGTATCACAATAGCTAAGAAATATAAATGTAGGCATCATGGTCACAATTATTTGGATACACAACATAATTGAATGCTATACCTAGAAAATGCAACACAATCACTACTCCTGTAGCTCTAAGTTGACACTGCGGGATCCAAAAACCATATATAGATTCCTTATCTTTGGTTTTTGGATCCCGCAGTGTCAACTTAGAACTGCAGGAGTAGTGGTTGTGTTGCATCATCTAGGTATAGCATTCAGTTATGTTGTGTCTCCAAACAATTGTGACCATGATGCCTACATTTATGTTTCTTAGTTGTTGTGTCCCAGGACCCCTTATGACCCTTTATGACCCTTTACGATCCCTAAGAATACATCTTAGAGGTCTTAAAGTGTCGTAAAGGGTCATAAGAGGATCCTAGGAGGGGCTAGATGAGCTTCCACCTTCACGTGGTTGGCCCTGTTAAGTAGAGAATGTTAAACTATTATCACAACAAAGAGAAGCTCAATAATTTAAGATCTCAATCAACGTACGACAAATATATATTTCTTTTTTAAAAATAGTGTGAGCTGTCGCAATTACGATGAAAACCAAAGAATAACCGATGAAAAAACTAAAAGAGATGACTATCTATCAAAAACATCAATCACTTCAAGGAGAAATGATCACTTCAGCTCACCTCAAGAAGTCTTGACCCAAGATCAAGTCATATCAATCCATCTCAATGGCTACCAAATCAACAGATCTCCATAGATCTCTGCCAAGAACCCAGTCACAAAGAAACACCAAAGACCGCACTGTAAACCCGTTGTGAAGAGGCATCCAATGTCTCATAAGTTGCATCAAACAACCCACTTTCTATAATCCAAGTCTCTTGGCTCGATTCACCAAGAAGAAGACTTCTCCAAAGTCATCACAAACACCATAGTGATCTACAAATTTCCATTGTGCAAGTTCTGCAAGTCAAGTCACTGCTACACTCCATAGGAACAAAGCACATCCAATTTGGACCAAAGAAGTCAAGAATTTTCTCGAATCATATCCGAATGCAATCAGGTCCACATATATCCTATGAACACATCAGGAAGAATGCATCTCCGATCGCCGCACTAGCTTCTTGTCATCTACCAAATCAACTACAAAGTCATCTCCGAATGACATAACCAAATCATGAGCATGAATAAAAGACCTCAACTCACCAAACCACCTTGCAAGTCGATCAAGATCTGAAAGTAATGCAACCAGCTAGAACCAGATATGCAAGAACACCGTTCTGAATCAATACAAACTCGATCGACAAATATATATATTTTTAAAAAAAATTGTCAATTTTGTCGCAATTATGACGTCACTAGAAAAGAGACGATAATCTATTAGAAAATTCTGACGAACAACCGTCGTATGCACAAAATTTCCATCGGTAAACAATCTACCAACGACGGTTATCTATCAGAACATTAGGATGGTTAACTGTCTCATGTACAACATTTTCATCGGTAAACTAACTACGTCCAACGTCTACCCGTCAAAATTGAGATGGCTACAAATAGACACGACAGTGTATTCATTGTGTTGAAACCCCTTTTTGTGACTTCTATAGTTGTCTTCGTTATGACGCCAATCATAGCCGTCATTTTTTTTACTGCAAAAATGCGATGGCGGGTGGTGCCATAATATCGACGGTAAACCATCCCAATTTCGACACCTTGTCATCGAAAAAAGGTCTCAAATGTACTAGTGGTTGCATATCAGACCTGGTCATGTGGACGATGATTTGAAAGGGCTACTAGGTATCTTAATGGTTTGAGATCATCTATTTAAGATGAGATCAATTTTTTCAAACTCTAAAATGTAGAAGAAGCTTATTAGTATACCCCGAAAGTTGAAGAAAAGTTGAAAAAAGACATGAGCAAAGGCAAAGAGGAAGTGTTGGAAGATTTCAGAGAGGAAGACATTTTTTGGTGGAGGAAAACCTCCTGCAGATCAAAACAAAGGAAAGGAAGAATACAAGGAGGAAAATACATGCTGAAGTGATGACATAACTTTTCACAGAGGTAGTGGATCAAGTAGCTATAAGATCTTGATGACAAAATAATTTTTAGAAGAACCTGTTGGGTGACCCCGCAATAGTGGGTTACACTTTTTTCGACATGCTGATTTTTGTTGAAATAACACATTTTTAATAAAATATGATAATTTAAACCTTGAGTGGTTCCATTTGAAGGAATTAATTACAAATGGTTATCCCAAAGCCTCTTAGACAAAAAAACATTTATATAACATCCATACTCGTCATTCATACCTACAATGGAGTCTCCTTCACCCCAATTAAAATGCTAACAAAAAATCACTTTGACTTTATCTTTTGGCAGATCAAATGAATCCATTTGACAAACCTATCTATGTAGTAATGTACTATTGAGAAAATATTTCGAATGATTATAATGTTAATATATATTAAGTTTATTATGACTTTCTATTTTTAGTTTTACTAAATATAGATATTTCACCGTATGTCTACCTCTATGTTTGACGCTTATAGAAAAATAGTAAATGAGAGAGAAAAAATTCTAAAAAATATCTATGCCCTAGAGATTGAAGTTCTCTTTCTATTAAAAAAATAAAAATAAAATTGAACAAATAAACGACAAGTTATAAGCTATGTAGTTAAGGTATGTCATAATTACGATTTAGTAAACTTCAAACATTAATAAAATATACAATAGTCATAATAATTTTGTCAAACCAATTGCATTCCCTTCGTATGGATGTTAAAAAATTAAATGTGAAAGAAGCACATTGATATCTATTTTATAAAAAAGTTATGCTCTATGAAAATAATGTAACTCTTTAAAAATGACATTTTCAACAACATACCAGTTTTCTGGGGAGAAAGAAAAAAAATTCAAATCAATTCAAGAATAAAAATTGAAAATATATTTAGAATCTAGAAAGAAAATCCTAAAAGACTCTAATTTACTTCATCTTCCAATTTCAAACAGTTTAACAACAATATGCATCTGAATCTAAAAGTTTTTTTCAAAATGTAGAGTTTAGTGTTCGTTCAGGCAAAAAAGTGTTACCCACTATTGTGGGCTCACATTGTTTCAAATGTGGAGGAGAAGGTCATTGAGCCTTTGAATGCACCCAAGGTAATTCAAGTAAGAAGATAGAGAATAAAGGTGGAACTTCTTATGTGGAAGAAGAGCCTACCAAATCTTTGAATCAACTAGAAGATGGAAAATCCCTAATGGTGAGAAGAGCTCTATCTCATGAGGAGATGGATCAGGAACAATTATTGAGGAAGAGTTTGTTCAAGACAAGATGTAAAGTTGAATGAAAATTTTGCAAAGTGGTCATTGATAGTGTTAGTTCAGATAATCTAGCCTTCGAGGAGTTCGTGAACAAGTTGATGTTACAAAGATTGAAGCATCTGAAACCCTATCAGATTGCATGGATGAAGGATGATCATAAGGTACTGGTAAGTGAGCAATGCCTAGTGAAATTAAAGATCATAAATTATGATGATGAAGTTCTTTGTGATATTATGCCTATGGATGTGTGTCATATCTTGTTAGATAGACCATGGTAGTATGATAGACAAGATTTACATGATGGGAGGAAGAATAGGTACACTATTATTGAAAATGGGATGAAACAAGTGTTCTTACCTTTGATAGAGAATCCTAAGAATTAGATTGATACTAGTGTTAGAGTTTGTTTAATTGAAGGATGGAAGTTCTTGGATGGTTTCAAAAGTGATAGTATGTTTTATGCTTTGATTCCTAAGAAGTTTGATTTGGAATTAGAAGAGGAACAACCTAAGGAGATAAAAGAGTCCTTGATAGAGTATGAAGATATAATTTCTACGATGTACCTGATGGATTGCCACCTATGATTGGTACCAGTCATTGTATGGATCTAGTTCCAGGAGATATTTTTCTAAACAAAGAAACACATCAAATGACATATGTAGAGAATGAGGAGTTGAATAGACAAGTGCAATAATTACTAAGGAAATGTTTGATCAAAGAGAGTTTGGATCTTGTACATTACTTGCAGTATTAGCACTAATAAAAATGAATAATGTGTTGCCATTTGAAGAAGGTAATATGTGTTTTGATCATAAGCTTGTATTGTGGTGTTGTTATTTCTGGAAACATGATCTATTGAAGGCATGAGATTAGTTTTATCGATGTTGTTGAAGAATCAAATTGGAAAATTAACTAAGTTTTTAGTCAACCGGATAGAAGACAATATGCAAGGTTCAGGCAACCGGATCTGGAATTGGAGATCTAGTTAAGATGTGTGGTTGGTCAGATATCATCTACAGAGGAATATTTAACTACATCTATGACCACATCATTCAGATTGAAGAACACAATGAGTTATTAAGGATTGAAGCGACATAGACAACAAGAGCGAGAGAAAAGTGGAGTGACTTTGGTTAGATCAACCAACCGATCATTTTAGAGAGTAAATATTTTATTTATGACTTGATAAATGTTGTGTTGACTTTTTTGAGTTGACCAATGCATTTTGACATGATTAAATTTGAATTTTATGTCGGTGGGTAATTTTGTTTTTGGCAAAGGTCGACTTGGAAAAAGTTTTTATAAAAGAAGGTTGAAATCGAGTTTTAGGGTTGAATGTGATGATGTGATAGGTGATTTTTAAATTGCGAAGATAAAGGAAGGATATTTGGATGTTGATGTGGTGATGTGATCAAAATTGAAATAGATCTCTCAGAAATGAAGTATCATAATTAGATCATTTAAATTCTTGGGTCTATCTCAAGGCAAGCCCTAACAGGTTTGAAGGTAAAATCCTTTAACAAGGTCACTCCTAATAGGGTGAGTAGGATCTCTAACAAGATTTGAAATATAAATCCTCTAACAAGGCAACTCTTAGAAGGAGTTTGAAATCCCTTGACCAGGTAGTCTTTAACATGACTTTTAAAGCTTCTAACAAGGCTAAATACTCTTAACTGAGTATAACCTCAAAAAAAGTTTTTGTAATTGATCCTAACAAGATAGTTTTCTTCATTGTATGAGTGAAATTTGTGGGCATCATTACCACACATGGTTTTCTCCCTCTAATAAGAGTTTCCACAGGAAAAGTCTTGTGTCTTGTGTTCAATGTGTGTGAATGTTTCATTTGTTATGCTTCATTGTTATATCATCATTTGCATGTTGGTTATTGTGGAAGATTATTGTTAAAATTTTCAGACTTGTGGATGCAATGATTCACTCCCCTCTCAACGCTTTATAATACTATTAGAATGGAGAATGTGTATTGATTCAAGAGCCATTAATAAGATCAGAGTGAAGTATAGGCTTCCTTTTGCCTAGGATGTATGACATAATGTATTTCTTAAATGGAGCTGAGTATTTCAAAAAGATTCATTTGAAGAGTGGTTATCATCATATCAAAATAAGAGAAGGAGATAAGTGGAAGACTACATTCAAAACGAATCAAGGGTTGTGTGAGTGGCTAGTGATGCCTTTTGGAATGACCAATGCACCTAGTACTTTCAAGAGGTTGATGAATGAGGCATTGAATAAATTATTGGGTAAGTTTTTTTATTGTTTACCTGGATGACATTTTGATTTTAAGTAATAGAAAGGAGCTGGATCATTTGTTGCATCTGAGACAAGTGTTGCAGAGATTAAGCAATGAGAAGTTGTTGATAAACATAAAGAAATGTTCCTTCATGAAAGAAGAGATGGTGTATTTGGGATTTGTGATATATGCAGAGGGGTTGATGATGGATCCTAAGAAGGTTAAATCAATCATTGAATGGCCTACACCTGAGAATGTTGGAGAGGTAAGATCATTTCATGGATTGGCAAGTTTATACCAAAAGTTCATTAAGATTTTTAGTTTCATTTGTATCCCTATGATTGAGACAATGAGAGGGGATAGGAAGGATTTCAAGTGGATTCCTAGAGCACAATAGAGTTTTGAATTATTGAAACAAAAGGTAACTGAACAACCTGTGTTGGCTTTACCTAATTTCAATAAAGTATTTCAAGTGGACTGTGATGCAAGTGGAAGTGCAATTGGAGCAGTATTAACATAACAAGGTAGACTTGTTTCTCATTTTAGTGAGAAGTTGAATGATGCAAAGAGAAGGTATCCGTTTTATGATCAGGGAGTCTATGCCATAGCTCAAGCCTTGAAGAAGTGGAGACATTACATGTTTCCTAAGGAGTTTGTATTGTACATCGATCATCAAGATTTGTAGTATTTAAACAGTCAAGTTAAGTTGAATCAGAGGTACATGAGATGGGTTGATTTTTTGCAGTGTTATACATTTGTGTTGAAACATAGGAGTGGTAAGTCAAATAAGGTTGTTGATGCTTTAAGTAGACTAAGGAATCTATTAACAAAGATGAGAATTTAAGTGTTTGGATTTGAGGAGTTGAAGAACTTTTATGAGGATGACCCTTATTTTGTTGAACTTCAGAAATATTGTAGAGAACCTATTGTAGTACCACTTCATTCAGAAAGGTATGTTGTTCATAGGATCTCAGTTGTGTATAACTAGGAGTTCAATGAGGGATAACCTAATTAAGGAAAAACATTGTGGAATATTAGCAGAACATTTTGGTATTGATAAGATAGTGACTTTGGTGAGTGGGAATTAATTTTAGCCTCAAATTCATAAGAATGTAAAGAAATTTATTCGGAGTTGTACAGTTTGTCAAGTTGCTAAAGGGAATAGTCAAAATACTAGATTATATACACCTTTGACAGTGCCAACTAGACCTTGGGCAGGCATTAGCATGGATTTTGTACTTGGTTTGCCTAAGACACCAAGAGGTAATGATTCTATATTTGTGGTAGTGGATAGATTTTGCAAGATGTCACAAATCATACCTTGTAAGAAGACTACATATGTAGTACATGTAGCAGATTTATTTTTCAAATAGGTTGTGAGATTATATGGGTTACCTAGGAGCATAGTTTTAGACCGAGGTAGTAAGTTTGTTGGTTAATTTTGGAGGATACTTTGGAGAAAGATGAATAGTGAGTTGAAGTTTAGTTCTACAATTCATACATAGAATGACGGACAAATAGAGGTAGTGAGCGGGAGTTTAAAGAACTTGCTGAGGTAATTGGTTGGAGAAAAGTTTGGAAATTGGGATTTAGTTCTAGCACAAGAAGAGTTTGCATATAATAATTTAGTGAATAAGAGTACAAGGAAGACACCATTTGAGATAGTTAGAGGGATGAATCCTAAAGGAATATTAGAATTGAGGGATATCCGTCGAGATGTTACGAGGAGTGTGAAAGGAGAAAAATTTACAGAGGTTATGAAGTCATTACATGATGAGGTCAAACAACGTTTAGAGAAAAATGAATTATAAATGGTATAAAGAGAGAGAAGATGAAAGGAGGAGACATGAGGAGTTGACATGGGACATGAAGTGATGGTATATTTGAAGAAGGGTATAATTTCTATTGGAACATATAACAGATTAAAGATGAGGAAGTTTGGCGCGTGTAAGATCTTGAAGAGATTTGATTAAGGGAATACTTATGAAGTTGAGTTGTCAAATGACATGGATCTATCGCCTATATTCAATGTTGTAGATTTGTATGAGTATATCATGAAGGAAATTTTAGTGAACCTGATGGATCAAATGTTGAACAATAATATCCTAAGAAGTTGATGGAGGAGATAGAAGATATTTTAGACATCAAAATTTATTAGGCTAAAGTTAATCATTTTGGAAGATTCTTCATAGATTTATTAGGCTGAAGTTAATCATTTGAGTTTTACTCTAGCCCCAACAAAGTGAGAGGCTCAATTTTCAATAACCTGATTGTCTAATGCAAGAGCATCTTGGGTTTTTTGGCAATCTTGCATCAACCAAAAATACTTTTTTTCCTATTTCCTGGTTTGTTAAGTCTCTGCATTTTTTTCAGTGTCCCTTTAGTTTGGATCATTTGTTGTTGCACACCTCATGGAGTGTTCTTGGCATCATGTTGCACATTCACCTAATTTCAGACCTCGATCTATTACTTCATAGTTGAGATCTTGTGGATTCTTGGTGGGTTTTCACTGTTCTTCATGTTCTAACAGTTAGTTAGAGTTTTTCAATCTTGCGAAGGAATTTCCCGATTAACAAAGCTTCATGGAACATTTCATGATGTTGCTACACTTGTGGCTGACTCATCTTTGCAATCACACTTCATGTTTCATCTATTTGTGGTAGATCCTTATGATTTGAGTAATGACCTATATTTGTAATACATTTTCCTAGATTCTTGGAGAATGTAATCTTTCTCAGGCCGACTTGATTCTTGTGAAGGCTTTATAATCTATTCTAATTGATCCCGAGAGGTATCTTAGTAGTTATGGATAATAGATAACCTCTTGAAGGTTAGAAGATAGGAGTTTTCTTTGTATAATCAGGCTTATATGCCTGGCATGTAAGACTGCATGTTGTAGACCATATGTAATTGGTTTTTTGCTAATGTGATTGTTGATCTGGCATTTCTCTCAATTGTTCTTTGTCGTTTCCATTGTGTTACTCTTGTTGCAAGGATTGGAACGAACTCTTTGAGGTCCCTCTTATCCTTTGACTACTCTCTCTCTCTCTCTCTCTCTCTCTCTCTCTCTCTCTCTCTATTGGACTAACTGCCAGGCATGGTTTGACAGCCTTTTATGTCTTCTATAAGTCTAGTGGTTGTATCGGGCATTAAAAGGTCGATCTTTTGGTGCAACGATAACCACCACTCTAACAAGTGGTATCAGAGCTTGGTCATAGGTTCAAATCCCTTGGGTGATGCTGAGGGGGGGATTTTTGGACTAACCACTAGTGTCCCCCTTTAGGATTCGTGACATAGGTTGATAGCCTCTTGTGTCTTCTATAAGTCTAGTGGTTGTATCAGACATTTAAAGGTCAATATTTTGATGCAATGACAACCACCACCCTCTCTCTCTCTCTCTCTCTCTCTCTCTCTCTCTCTCTCTCTCTCTCTCTCTTTATTGAAAAATAATGTGTATTTTGGTAATGAAACCTGTTATCCTTTGTATTCATATATTTTCTTTCAATCATGTTTGGATTCTTATAAGTGGACGTGCATTTGATTTCAAGCTATCACTTCTCCATTAAGACATTTGTTGAATAAATAACATCATTTTCTAAATATCATACCAATTGACTTCATGTACTACAAAAATGTATGCCAAAAATAGACCAATTTTTTTTCTTAATTAACTCGCACAACTCTTTGACATATCCTTGCACACCAAGGTGCAATTGCTAATTTTAGTTCACATGACCAAATATATTAAGGGATGTTTGTTTAAAGTTTGCTCATCTTTTTAATGTAGATTTTTTAATAATCAATTTTTAAAAAATATATTAAAAAAGTAATAAATAGAAAATAAGTTCATTTATAAATAGGAAAGATTAAAAGTAATAAATAGGAAAGATTAAAAATAAAATATAAAAAATCTGGATTGCCAAAGACATCAAATCGGACAGCCAGGACAGGTCTTCTCTAACAAACAATATATCCTTGCTCCCAGTCATTGTTCCCACTGACAAACAGATCTTTCAGATCTATTCTTTGTTTCCTACCTTTGTTTTATTCGGTTACCTCCACTTTCTCTATTTTACTCCATTTGGTATGCCTAACATGTATAATATGTAGTCCTAATATGTATGCATCATGTACTTTTTAGTGTACGATAGTGCATTCTTTTAGGAGCTTAGCCGCATCCAAAATAAAGTGGGGGAGACGTGCTTTCTACAAGTAATACTCGACATCTTTTATAATCCCTATCTGTAACACAGTTCTAGGAAATTATAATAGCTTTACTCTCTCTATGTTCATCCTAGAGCCCATCATACAGCCAAGTAAGTCTTCTGCACTCTTTTCTTCTTCTTTTCTGGGCTAGGGAAAGGGGCGGGAAAGGGGGTTTCTGTTGTAGAGGACTAATTTGGGTTTTCATTGTGGAGGACTAATTTGTGTTTAATTTCAGGTTTGGTTACAGAAATTGGACGGGTGGGGAGAAGCTGGCCCAATTTATTGTGTGGCATGACATTGGAAACAGCAGGGGCATTAAGCACATCCCACAGAATTTGGAGGAAATAAAGACGTTTAGCAAGAAATACAAAGTCCAACACATGGAGTATTCAGAATCGAACAGAGCGATTGGAGACGCCATGATTGATCTGTTGTTATCAAAGGCACCGACATCATTTTTCCCCTTTGCCAGATGAGTTGCATATGCTTTGTTTGATGAGAGACTTGTGAAGGTAATGGGTTATTCTGTTCAGCCCTGCTGGCTGATCTAGAGCGTGGAGGGCATAATAAGGTTGTGTAGGGGCACATTTGTGAGGTGGTGTTTTCCCTCGAGGCCAATCCATTGGTCGACACATAAGATTCCATTGCAAGAAATAGAGGAAGAGCAGGAAGTGTATAAAATGAGGTACGATGAGTATATATCTGAATGGGTATAAAATTGGGGAGGTGGGAAATGCAGCAGGAGGGAAAGTGGGCAGGGCCGGCCAGGGAAGCTTATTATGCCCCTTAGCCTGCCTTTCTCAAAATAAGAATGCTATCTAAATGGCAGCCTGTGTGTTACTATAAATTTGTAGGCAGGCAATATATTTGTTTATTATGTGGGAGCCTTCTATCTTCCTGCTCAAAATCCTCCTCGGCTTCTTCATGTATTCTATTTTTCCCTTTTATAGTAAGCTCGTTTGTAGTCCACAGAATTGGGCTATTATTTTGCGACGTGGCTAAGCTTCCTATAAAATACATACTATTGACCAAATTTTAAAATTTAGAAAACACAACAATTTTTTGCCAAATTTTCAGCATCTATTTTTTATGATATGCATATTTTGTGGTCGAAAATCACAAAAAAATTGCAAAAAAATCATTTTGTTTTAGCCAATCTAAAAAATAGTGTGTTTTTGTAAGGAGCTTAGCCCATGCCATTGTTTTGTCTATCTGACTCGAAGAGAAGATGATGTCAAAGCTCAACTGGTACAACACCTACCCATTCTTGGAGCCAAATTTAAGGACAATAGTACTTGTGTCCTCTTTCATAGAGTTGGAGAAAAGGTTGATCAGTTCTCATGGCAAATGGAGGGAGAAATAGCAACTCCTTTTAATATTTCTATATTAAAAGCTTTAAAGCTTTAATTTTTGGTTTTGATTGTGTGTTTTTTTAGCATCAACATTTCAACACTATTAAATGGTGATCTATCATCAAAATGTAAGAACAAAGAACATGTAGGATTATAGAATATTCTATTGTGATTTTTCTAATGATAGATTATAGAATGCTGATAATAATAGATTAAAAAGTGTAATTTGAAATTTCTATGTAAAATAAAAATACATTATAAACAAACATTATATTTATTTTCTTTTAATTCTATTGTATATTTTTCCTAATGATAATATGTATTCTAAAATGATGCACGAAAAAAAAAAAAACACATAATCATATCCAAAAACTAAAACAAAAATTGATATCTTATAATAAATTGTAACTTTCAATACATTATTTGAAATTAGTCCTGTAACTTTAAACTGATATTGTTTTTAATGACTTCAATTCAAACAATCCTCTCAGTTCATTGTTTTCACTTTAAAATCGTGCTTGTTGGGCTACCTGTCCGGTTATAAATGAGTTGTATGAATTTATTTTTATTAGTAAACAAAAACTGTCATGTGTACGCAAATGACAGCGAGGATCGTTTTCCCTTCAATTTTCGGTTTTTCTTTTTCATCTTAAGTGATTTTTTCACTATTTTTACAAACTGATAGATATGTAAAATATGCAATAAACTAAAATATGCGGTAAACTAAAAATGAATAGATTAAATAATATGGGGCAAACTAAAAATGAATATGTGGTAAAGTTATTCTTAGATTATATTTTTATGTTTAAAAAATAAATTTATCAAAATCAATATAACAAAGATTAAAATTAAGATAAAATAAAGAGTAATTGTTTAGAAGTAAGATTATGATTATAAGTAAAAAATAATTAGAAAATATTTATTATTTTTAAAATAATGAAAATCAAGAACTAAATTCGAATTTAAGTTTATTGTTATAAAATTATAAAAAATACGTTAAAATTATAATTATATATTTTTAAATCAATTGTAATTAAGATTAAAATTACTAAATATTTGTTTAATTAAATATAGTAAAAAAAAAAATCATAATTAAAATTATAAGTTTATTTTAATTATAATTATTAAATTTAAAATTAGAACATCTATAATATATAAAATATAATTTATTGATTATCAATTAAGAATTTTAAATTATTATAAAATAATAATAAATATTTGGTAAAATATTTTATAGCACTAATCTTATTTAATATTTACTTTACATAATATAATAATATTGTTACTAACTATAATATAATAATGTTGTTCGTAAATATCTTTTTTTTGTAATTGGATTTTGTGATGCTTTTAAGTCAAGGACTCTATATTTTTTAACATGTCACGGGTAAGTAGGGTAAGTAGGATGAGGATATTTTTATTTTAAAATGTTGTGATTTTAAAAATTCAAAACAACAAATTACATACATAATCAAAACTCAAATAGTGTCCCACCATTAAAAATCCCATCTTTAAATATAATATAGCTTAACACTATTATCTATATTTAATCATTTTTACTTTTAAATTTTAATTTTGATTTATGTTTAAAATCAAATTTAATTATTTATATCTTTCAATCAAAATGCAAACAATAACTAAAGCTAATCAAAATCATTCTACCATAACTATATTTTTTATTTGTATTTTAATTTACACTATATTATTAATATTTCAATTTTAATAAATTTGAAAAAGGTATTTTCTAATTTTATATGTTTATCAACTTCATAAGTTTATTGTTTATTATTAGATATTATGTAAATTGTTAAATCATAAATATCATTTGATGATTAGGGTTTACATTATGCTTAGTATCATGGTTAGAGTTCACGGTTAGGGTTCAAATTTTATGTTCTAGGATTTACGTTTATGATTATAATCAAGATTATGATTAGGGTCAATGTTTACATCATCATTACATTATCATTGGGGTTAGGATCAAGGATTACGATTACAATTACGATATGATTATGGCTAGGTTTAAGGTTAATATTGTGGGTAAGTACACAAAGATGGGGGACCAAAAAGGGGGTATAAGATGCCACTTTTTTCCTAAAATCAGAAAACTCTGAACTTCAACAAGAAATTGAAGATAGTTAGACTCAAAATTTTAAGATGTGACAAAAACAAAAGTTGTAATACTCTAAATCTAGTTCCTAAACTACTAACTTATTTTGAAAATGGTACAAATTAAGGCCCTCAAAAAGGGGGAGCACAAAAGGTGGTCCTATTTTTTGTCCAAAAACATAACATAGCATCTGGTGTGATCCCCCTAAAATGTTAACTTTTTTTTAAAAAAAATTAATCGCTTCGGTGAGAAGTTAGCTAACACCACGTAGTTTATCTTGGATTTTTTTTGGTTATTTTTTTATGAATTTACGAAGTGCGCACATCCTGAAAACATGAAATTTATGTGTGCTCCCCTAGAAATCATTTAAAACTAATCAAAAATCAAAATTTTTATTTTTTTTTTAAAGTGTGTAGAATGGAGTCTAGTTTCTAAAAATGTAACTTGTTGCAAAATTCAATGAACAAGCCAAAATCTATGCCCAAAATACTGCATGTTGGTTTTTTACAAAAAATAGACATACACATAAAAGAAATTACAGTTGAAAAACTTAACATAATCAGAATTCAAAATAAATTATATGCTTAGATAGCTAATAGAGAGATCTCAATATCACGTCATCTGATTTTTATGCTCTTGAGCCACGAGTAAACCTGACGAGGAGCACACAAAAAAAGATGTCATTTTTTTGTATGTCTGCTGGAAAACACGTCTCAGGCCTATTTCGATTGTCCAAGCCTTTGGGTTGGATCTCCAAGGCAAATCCAAGCCTTAGGATAGGTAAATTCAAATGCTTTACAAAGCGAGCATGCCCTATAGGGCGTGCGCACTATGTAAATCTATGACTTCATAGTCAGAGAGAGAGAGAGAGAGGTTCCAGGTTCATAAGAGTTAAGATGCAGATTCTAGATTCAAAAAATTTCAAACTTTGCCAAATTTCAAGATTCAGCAAGCCTTCAACAGAGTTACCTCCCACAATCCATCATGGATTTCTAAGGTCAAACTGAAGCTGGCAAAAGGATTCCCGAAGGGTTTTAATTCGTTTTATCACAAATCACTTGGTTTTGACCCCATCTCTACAACAGACTTAGCTTACCTCTCACCCAAATCTATCTCTCTCTCTCATCACCCTCTCTCTCCCCCTTATCTCTCTCTCTCTCTCTCTCTCTCTCTCTCTCTCTCTCTCTCTCTCTCTCTCTCTCTCTCTCTCTCAGGTGAACCCACAATAGTGGGTTACACTTTTTTGCCTAAACAGACACTGAACTCTACATTTTTAAAACAAAATCCAAGTTTGGATGCATATTGTCGTTAAACCGTTTGAAATCAAAAGATGAAGCAAATTAGAGTCTTTTAGGATTTCTTGTCTAGATTCTAAATATATTTTTTATTTTTATTTTTGAATTTATTTGAATGGTTTTTTATTTCTCCCACGAAAATTGGTATGTTGCTAAAAACGTTATTTTCAAAGAGTTACATTATTTTCATAAAGCATAACATTTTTTTAAAAATAGATATCAATGTGATTCTTTCGAATTTAGTTTTTTAACATCCATACGGAGGGCATGCAATTGGTTTGACAACATTATCATGATTATTTCATATTTTATTAATGTTTGAAGTTGACTAAACCGTAATTTTGACATACCTTGACTACATAGCTTATAACTTGTCGTGTAGTTGTCCAATTTTTTTTATTTTTTTTTGTTAGAAAGATAACTTCAATACCTAGGGCATAGATATTTTTTAGAATTTATTTTCTCTCATTTACTATTTTTCCATAAGCGTCACACATAGAGGTAGACATAGGGTGAAATATCTATGTTTAGTAAAACTAAAAATACAAAGTCATAATAAAATTAATATGTATTAACATTATAATCATTGCAAAGATTTTTCTCAGTAGTACCTTACTACATAGATAGTTTGGTCAAATGGATTCATTTGATTTTCCAAAAGATAAATTCGAAGTGATTTTTTGTCAGCATTTAAATAGGTGAGAAGGAGACTCCATTATAGGTATGAATGAGGAGTATAAATGTTATATCAATGTTTTTTTTATCTAAGAGGCTTTGAGCTAACCATTTATAATTAAATCTTTCAAATTGAACCTCTCAAGACTTAAATCATCATATTTTATTAAAAATGTGTTATTTCAGCAAAATCAGCATCTCTAAAAAAGTGTAACCCACTATTGTGGGGTCTCTCTCTCTCTCTCTCTCTCATCACCCTCTCTCTCTCTCTCTATTCATGAGAGTGGGTAATGAAAGAGAGAGTAGATAAGGGGGAGAGAGAGGGTGATTTGAGAAAGAGAGAGAGAGCATATGTGCATGTGAGAGAGAGAGGGGGTGAAAGAGGGTAATAAGGGAAAATATAGAGGGTATGAAGGGAGAGAGAGAGAGAAAGAGACATACAAACAGAGAGAGAGAGAGAGAGAGAGAGAGAGAGAGAGAGAGAGAGAGAGATGGGGAAGGGGAGAGAATAGGTTAGACAGAGAGAGGGGGTAATGAGTGAGTGAGAGAGAGAGAGAGGGTGGTGAGAGAGAGAGAGATGGGGTTGAAACTAAGTGATTTGTGATAAAACGTGTTAAAACCCTTTGGGAATCCTTTTGCCAGCTTCAGTTTTGTTACAAGTAGTGGTTGTTGTTGCACCAAAAGATCGACCTTTTAATGCCCAATACAACCACTAGACTTATAGAAGATACTAGAGGCGGTTAAGCCATGTCACGAATCCCGAGGGGAGCATTGACCATTATGCCAACAATCTCCCCCTCAGCATTACCCGAGGGGATTCGAACCTCTGAACAAGCTCTAATACCACTTGTTACAAGTAGTGGTTTTCGTTGCACCAAAAGATCAACCTGTTAATGCCCGATACAACCACTAGACTTATAGAAGACACAGGAGGTGGTTAAGCCATGTCGTGAATCCTGAGAATCCCGAGGGGAGCACTGACCATTATGCCAACAAGTTTGACCTTAGAAATCCATGATGGATTGTGGGAGGTCACCCTGCTGAAGGCTTGTTGAATCCTAAAATTTGGCTTAAGTCTGGAATTTTTTGAATCTAGAATCTGCATCTTAACTCCTATGAAGCTGGAACCTATCCCAAACATTCTGGAACTATTATATTTTATAATTTATACAAATATAACTTAAAGTATAAGAAATTAAATAAATCAAACTTATACTTAAATGTTATATTTGTATCCTCTCTCTCTCTCTCTCTACTTAAATTTATGTCTTACATAGGGTGCCTATGAAAGTCATAGATTTAAATAGTGTGCTCGCCCTATAGCGTGTGTGCCTTATAGGGCATGCGCACTTTGTAAGGGATTTGACTTTACCAATCCTAAGGCTTGGGCAACCCAAGCCATAGTGCGCACGCCCTATAGGGTGCACGCACTATGCATGATGGGGGACCAAAAAGAAAAGTGGCATCTTTTTGGTCCCCCATCTTTGTGCACTTACCCTTGTGGTTGTAATTATGGTTAGGGTTGGGGTTTTCATCAGGGTCAATTTTTAGGGTTAGACGAAGAGTTTTGGTTTATGACATGGATAGGGTTGTGATATTAATATCAGGATTCAACTGTGTAGTTTTTTGAGTCAAACTCATTAACCCATGTTTCATGAGTAGTGGCTCACATGAACCCATCTCTCATGAGAATGAATGGAACACTTATCACTCATTGCATCTAGGTGATGCTCACAGAGGTGAAGCACAAGGACTTCTCGGGAGGTCACTCATCCCAATACTACTCTAGCTCAAACGTTTTTAACTATAAAGTTTCCTCCATGGTTAAACCCACTCTGCAATGAGTATGGTCACAATTAGGTTTAAATTTGGGTTATGATCTTGTTTAGAATTACAATTCAATGTTTGGATTAGGGTTAGGGTTACAATTACAATTTGGGTTAGGACTGTGAATAGGGTTTAGGGTTACAATTATGGCTAGATTAAGGTGTTACTACTATGGTTAGGGTTAGGCCTTTAATTAGGGTTAGGGTTAAGCTTAGGCTTTAGGTTAGATTTAGGAATATGGCTAGTTTTGCGGTTAAAGTTAGGGTCTTTATTAGGGCTATGATTAGGATAATGGTTTAGGTTTATGTCATGATTAGAGTTAGGGTTATGTTTATAGTTTGGGTTGTATTATTATTTAAGATTATCATTATGGTTACAATTATAATTTAATATTTCTGCTAGGGTTTAAGGTTAAGGTTTATGTTAATGGAACATGATTATCTTCCTAATTGAGATGTTTTCTTAAATTATTTGTGTACTTATCAATCCTCTATTCAAACTTATCTTCCACAAAATTGTTGACCAACCGACCTTATTAGTTGCACAAATATATTTTTAAAAAAAGAAACCAATTATTTTTTCCTAATTCACCTACAAGCCTCAATCTATCTGTCAACGTGGTTATTTGAAAATGTACAATCAGTTATATTTGCATAATAACCCATTGTGCACAAAAGAAGGATCAACACTGAACTACGTACAACTTACTCAATCACGTAAGGAGAGATGCTCAATGAAAATTGATTTTGAGTACTACTAGCTCAAACATCCTCGAAAAGTATATTTGAGCAATAGTCCAATAGTCTTAAATTCTATGAGTTTTTTTAGAGCACGTAGCTGAGGAATCCTATAAAATTACATTTGGATCTAGATAGTTAGATTTCATAGGTCACTTTTCCACTGCACCTAACTAGAGATCATCCAATTTTATAGAGCTTAAATTGCAAAAGTATTTTTCAAATGCACCCAGCTGCGACAGAAAGACAAAGTAAACACCTCAAATAATTAATGAAGAAGAGAAACTACAGGTGTAAGGAAATAGGAAAACTTAAGAATATTGTAGCCACCTGCTATGTTAGTTGTCAAGGAAACCATTTGCCAATACAACAAGCCCTTGCATGACCAATTTCTAATGCTAAGTTGTTTACAAGAATGAGCATTGTTGGAATATAAAGAAAATGAGTTTAATTGGCACATCATTCAAAATTTCTAATTGACATAAAAAAATACATGTCTTTACTTGGCAATTTTCATTGTTTTGGATTAAAGAATATAAAATAATGTTGATTACATATTAACAGTCCGAGATAAGTTTTGAACAATTACATATTAGATAAGTTTTATACGTCGAGGTCATGCATTTGTTCACTGTTAATGTGTCAAAATATTTTAGCAGTGACTTTACAGTTATTTTATTATCTAATTATTTTCATAGAGTTCATTATTAATAATATTGACCTTATATCGTTAAGTTTAGGGCTTAACATCCCTTTCTTTTAATTTTTTTTATTGTGGGTTACTTTGTTTTTTATTTTACAAGTATTTCATTTATTTAAATTTTTTAATAATTTTAATATTATTTAATGATTATAATTTTATTAAAAATATATATATAAAATAAATATAAATAAGCTTATAATTTATAATTTATTTTTAAACATATATTAAATCATAGGCAATGAACAAACTGAAACTGTTTGAAAGTTGAATCCAAATATTTCAGGTCAGCTTCCCAAATACTTAGATTTACCATGGTGGATATCTTTTTGTCGTCGTCCACAAGCTCATACAAGATTAAGGGATTGGTGGGATAAACACCCACTTCTTTGGACAAATCATCAACTACATCATGTTCTAGCTCGTAGAATGTGTTGAGCAACATCCAATCGACCTTTGTCGCTTCTTTTCCCATGTGAATCTTGTGCTTAAACAAGTATTCTCCTCCAGAAATCAATGGCACTAGATGAGAAGATTTTAGCAACGGAATAGAGGGAAGATAATTTTGTATCGTATCCTCCTTTGGAATACCTTCAACATCAAAAATTACAGATCGACTTAGATCAGAGGTGTATCATCAAACTATATATAAAAGAAACCATGTAAATTATTATACCATCGGAAAGAAGAATCCAAAGGGAGACAAGCTTGGGATAGGAGTATTGGATGGCGAATGTGGAAACAAGTGATGTATTGAAAGCCACCAATGAAATATGATGAAGTTTGACCACTGTTTGTAGGCCCAAGCATGTTCACACGTCTGCTATGATGCAAGTAACTTTCTTCTTTTTGGGGTTGATATCGTCTACAATAGTGGGATCATTTAAAGCGGACAAGAAAAGAAAATGACAAGATAGGAGGATAAAATGGTAGGGCAATCTAACGGTCAACGAGTGTTCAACCGTCTTGCACGTTCCTGCGATGTTGTTACAAAAACTGCCAGACATGCAGTTCCAAACGTGGAATGCATGCATTAGTTTGAAAGATTCAAAACTAGATGATAATTATTTTATAACCCTTCCTATAGTTAGGTCACTTTTAGTCAGACCGAATTTGAAATACATTACATTTTGTCGTGCTTAGGTTATGGTATAATGGCCACTATGGTTATGGTAATTTGGCCGCTATATCACAATAATATATGAAGCTGAATGTTGTGATTTTTTTTGTGCGTCCTTGGTAGGAATATTCTAAAGATTATTGTTAAGATTATGCACTCTCTTTCATTCATCACAATTGTTTTGGAGAGAGAGCGAAGTTGTGAGCTTTTTGAGTCCTTTGCAAGATCACTTGGAAATCGAGAGTAGTGAGATTGACAAGCTTAATGTTACATAAAATAGAAAGAAATTTTAATGTTACTAAAAATATATGTCCTGCTTGCAACCCAAGCGTACCTTCCCCTCATTCATGATGGCATCCTTCCAAAACGTGTTAGCGAGTGCATGCTTGAACAGTCAACCATTATCTCAACAAACATTTAAAACAATCAAATTATTTTAATATATTTACAAACTTCTTAATTATGTATGTTTTATTCCTAGTTGTGAAGCAACTTAGATATAAAAATTTAGGCATTGCCATTTTTAAGGTATGACAATTATAAGTGATTATAATTAACCTTTTCAACAATGTTTCTATCGAGTAAATACGACATATCCATTGCACACCAAAATGCAATTGCTAGTAAATAGAAAATCCAATTTTTTTTTAAAAAAGAAAAGAAGAAAGAGAAAGAAAGAAATCAAGTACACACAATATTTTGGTGGACTGCTTGTTTTAGATTTTCATACTTTTATCCGGATTATTGACCATCTGCAATTCTCATAAGACTGTTTGACCTTACACACGTTATTAAAAACGGAGATTCATTCAGATATACCTTAGATAATCAATTTCCAAGTTGAAATGGTGGTGTAACTAGAGTGTCCAAGGGCTTGAGTTCAATGACTGACGCATAGCATCTATTTGGAAAATGAAAGCCTTCAGTTCAGTTGCCATCTATGGATTAGCCACTGTCAAATCACAACTTGCCCGGAGTTACCAATTTATCTCATTTGCAATAGATTTAAAATGTGGTTGGCTGCCTCCCATATGTTTGACTGGCGATATTTCATCCATGTGATTGCTCCACCTATTGTCATGAGTTGCATGTATAAAGCATCTCAAATCAGCATGACATACGTTTGTTTTTATCCTAGTCACTCTTAACACACCAAACCTTGCAAAAAACTTTCGTAAGCATGGAGCAAAGTTGACGTTGGTTATAAAGCGTTTAACTACCACATGTCAGAGTAATGATAGCTAAATGACATAATTCCAAGATGTGCAGGAAACGCCTTTATTTTTTTCTCTTCAATGCGCATTTAGATCACACCAAATCTTGTAAATTTTGGCAGGTATTCCACCTGCATCGTAGTATAGTCTTTGATTTGTCTTGGCAGAGTATGCGCGTGAATGATTTAATACATTATTTGTGCCACACGCCAATATCGAATATGGGTATCACTTTTGGACAAGAATTTATCCTTTCAGATTTAGCTGAAATCAAACGACAGTTGGTATTCATATTAATTATGAACGCTGGTCAAAACAGTAAGTCAATGTTATAGGCTAATAAAAAAATAAAGATTAAAAATTGTTGGGTATCTCAATTTTTTCTTTGTCGAAATTTTTCAGATGGCAAACTTTTATTTGATAAATCTACATTGCTGAATATGATATTATAAGATCAAGATTTCTGTTGTAATGTAAAAAATATTAAAAACAAGTTTATAATCTAATTGTCTTTTAGTCATATTTTATTGATATACTAATATGACATCATAATTTTTTTGCTTCTTACATTTAAAATTATATTTCATTCAATTTTATAAATAGTCGTGATCAACACTAACAACTTTAAAATCACAAAAGTTACTATCTTTTTAAAACAATTACAACTATTGAAATATCTAGTGAATCTTTTTAGTCAATCTTTTCAAGTTTCGATGATTAATTTGAAACTGTATGAATAAGCAAAAGAAAAAAAATTATATATTCAGCTATTGATAGTGCAAAACTATGAATACCATTTATTCTAGAGTTTTTATAGATAAAGCATTTTTAAGTTTTGCAATATTTGCATTGAATAGTTTGTGGCAAAACATTCATTAATGAAAAAATTCAAGGTCTCATTTAACAAATCTCTTGTTTATAATTATGGTTTCAGTGGCAAATTCCTTGCTTATAATTACCACTTCAGATCCACATCATCAAATATTATATCATATTATCATATATTTTTGTTTAAGTATAGAAACTAAGATTTTAGGTCTACATTATTAAATACACTGTCATATCCTCATGCTTTTTGTTGAAGTGACTAAGAAGTTCTAAAAAAGAATCAGATCAATAGTTATAGGCTAAATTATTGTTAGCATCACATGTTTTGTTATTTAGATCTTAGAAATTTATTTTATTCAATTATAAATATTCCTGATCAACTCTAACAACTTTGAAGTCACAACTATTAATTATGTATTATTAAAAATATCAAGAACATTCAATCAAAAGTACTATTATAATATAGTCAAGATTTTTGTATTCCACCCCATCTTATTCAAATTTTGGATAATTAATTTGAAGTGGGAAACACATAGATAACAGAGAATACACGATCAGCTTCAGATGGTGCAAAACTACCAATACGGTTTTTTCAATAGCTCTATAGATTAAGCATTGCCAAATCTTGGCAATAGTTGCAACGAATATTTTGTTGCAAACATTTATTTAGAAAAGGTCACTTATAAATGATGTGAGCAAATGCTTTTGAGCACTATTTATGAGGGTGGTAAATATATGGGAAACGTAGTCCATGGATCATTCTCAATTGTCCAGATTCAACATCTGGCTGAGGTTGAGAGGGCTCATAACAGAAGACGAGCCCCGGAATATGTCGTCGACAATGATTCTGTTTGCCTTTTCAGAGGGGTGATAATTGTCCCAGAACAAATATGTATCTCTGTTTCTACACAGATTTGAAGCCGCAGTGCAGAGCCCAACTCCATTGTAATTTCCTTGTCCACAACATGCATTCGCCGTATCCGTAAATCCTACAATTACAAACACCATCAGAATATAAAACATTTCGAACAATACCCATTAAAAATAAGCTAAGTATAAAGAGCAAATAAGGTTGGCTTTACCGTATGCTGCAGGATTATTGTACAGGCCCATGTTCATTTGATAGCTGTCGGCAAAAGTGTAAACTTGAGCAGAAACTTCAGTGTTGAGTTGATTTATAACAGATCTCAGCTGTGTGTTAAAAAGCGTAGCACCTTGCTGAACTTCTGCAGCGCATTCTCCATTGCGAGACCTGCTGGCCTTCACTCCTGGAGCACAACCCAATGGCCCCGTTGATGTTACTAGCACTCTTCTGCCTCCCAAATCGTACATTCTCTGCGTAAAAAATGTAATAACAGACATTTAATCAAAGCTTTCATAAAAACCAGTGGTCAACTCTTTCTATAATTGATAAAAGGAGTGCAACTCACAATCCATTTATTATAGAATGAAGATTCTTGTAACAATTATTGTGACAACTAAAATTTCCAATATTTGAAATTAACTAACAGCATTATAGTTAAGACTAATGGGTAATTTGTAATTTAAATCATAATACAAAAACTAATAGGTAGTTTAACAAAAGCTGCTTTTAATTTTTTTTGTGTGGCTGAACTTTGTAGCCATCCATATTTATGCTAACTTTTTTCAATCACAGCCTATATTTGGGAAAAGGACATGGAATTTACCCTGAGATATTTCTTATATTCCGATACTATCAGCTGAGTGTAAGATGCTAATGAATACTGAACGGATCTTGCTGAGACAGGGAGTAGGTAGTAGTTATTGACGTAATCATTTCCTCCCAGAGTAATCGACATTAGACCTTCTGCAACAAGTCTGTTAGCTGCAGCAGCTCCTACAAGCTGCGACACCTTGTTTTTGTATTCAATAAAATATTGGAACTGCTGCGGCATCCTGATTATATTTGCCTGCGAACAGAAGGAATCATCATTCATTCTTGTTGGTAGAAGTAAAATAAATATGAACCATTAGAATATAAAAAATTATATTCATACGAATTGCACTCCAGTGTCATTTAGAATCCCAACGCCTGCAGAAGCGAAATTAGCACCCCTCGTCAATGCATTGCCGGTAAGTTGAGGACTCAAATATGGCAGCACAGAATCTGCTCCCAGCTTCTTGCCTGCAATTCATACAGTACTTGTACATTTAATGTCACCCTCATCGTTATCTTATTTAATCAAATCTAACCTCATTTATAATTCAAAATTGGGGACCAAGATGCCTAATAGTAGACGTGATATTTTCCTGATCAATTGTCTGGAAGGAAAATGAATGTTTAGAAATGATAGCAAGATTTGATTTTTGATAAGGCATTCAATCTTTTAATTATAAAAAACTTACTAAATCTTTTCTGAAAAAAAAATAACAGTGTATTGGAAAGTTTCTAGATTTGACAGTCTGCATTGCATTTTTCTCCTTTAATTTACTATCTTGATGACCATAGAATATGATCATAAACTTGATACAAATCTAAAAACAAATTAATACAATTACATGGACCGTACAAACATAATGTTTCTACATGCTACTAATCTTTTAGGAAAAATAAAAACAAATAACAATGCATTCTTAAGTTTCTGGATTTGACAGTTTGCACTTTCTTTTCTCTCCTTCAGTTCTTTACTTCACTGGTTATGTTGATGATGGATCATAGAACCGAAAACATTGATACAAACAGATACAGACAATAAATAAATAAAATTCAAATACATTGATATGAACTATAGAAACTGGATGTCATTAACAAATAAGAAATTAATTAAAATTTGCTGAATACTGGCCCAAACAACTTGCCAAATACAAGAAACTCTCATGATTACCATTACATACCTTGAAAGCTTACTATCCATGGAGAGACAATCAAGGACAAAAACAAGATACAGAATGAAAAAAATGATGCCAATAAGGTTAGTGTCATTTGAACTCAAAATATAATCTGCAAAATTCATAAACTGCAATGCAGAATTTTGGAATTTGACTCAATACATACTTATAAAATCCGGGATATTGAGTCCATTGGAGAATCGGCCGGTGGGTCTTCCAGTGGGATAATCTATTCCGTAAGGATACATGTTTGCTCTTGCAGTAGTGGCAACGTAATTGTTGTTTCCACTGTCCACCAGTGAGTCTCCAAACACAAAGTAAGCAGTCGCTGCTTTTACATCATAAAAGCAACATGATAATATGACTAACAGTCCAACAAAAAGTGAGCCAACAGGGATTGCCATTGTCTTCTCACTTCTCACAATGTAATTGATTTACACCGATGGAGGATGTGGTTGAAATGACAGTGGCGAGCTAGTGCAAACTTTATAGTTCTCTGCTGCTTCAGATTGAATGCGTTTACCGACACCAAAGCGATCCAACGTGGTTCACCGACACTCACATGAGGTGAAACCCGTACCACCCAATTGTAGATTGGATTTATACACATTTATTGAGGGCAGGTGAGGACTGTTTCTTTCTTGACTGTATCAAGTCTCTGTAATGAATCTCTGGTCGGAAATCCCTTTGCACGAAATCATCATGTGGGCCGAACTGTCATTAGTATCCATTTGGCAATTCATTTATTACGTAATCACTTTAGGCAATTCTCCCAACAATTTATACCGGTGGTCCTTAAACACACATCTATTAAATCTGTGAATTATATTTATTAATGTATGTGGAGTGATTGAATTTATTTTAAATGATGTTTTCAAAGCAATCAATTTAAGGGATCATTCAACAGTTTCTTTCATACATTGGCTTTTTTTTTTAACTTCTAGTTTTCTAAGTCTTGTTTCTTAGAACAAATATTTGTATATGCTATTTATTCAATGATAAAATGTCATTTAGTTTCAACCATTTCTTTACTGTTCATCACTTCTAAGATAATAAGAATTGTTGTGCAACTAAAATTTTAGTTTTTTTTTTAATTGTAGTGCTTAAATAACCAGAAAATAAGAATTAAAAGTCTGTTACTAAATTTACATTATGTTCTTCTTGGGACATGTGAGTATTAAAAGACTTTTAATTATTATCTTTTGGTTATTAAAAAGTATGTTGATGTAACATCATATTTAATTTGAGTGGAGCACAAATTGTCAACAATCATTTATTTTGGCCGTAGACTTTGTTCAAATGTAATATGTTGTCAAATAAGATGTAACATTTGTGAGTAATATAAAATTTCTACCGAAACTTTTGACAAGTACAAAAATTAGAATACTCAACTACTAATTCTTCTCTCCTAAGATTTAAAACAAGAAATACAGATTATTGAAATTAATTACTCCCTCAATACTTATGTACACTTGCTATGAATGTCAATAATATTGTCAAACTCTTCCAATTAAAATCTACAAATATTAATTATCAGAAGTACAAATGAAAAGCTATTTGTACATGTTAATTTATTAACAGACTTTTAATTATTATTATTTTATTATTAAAAAATATATTAATACAATATCATATTTAATAATGTAGTATTGAAACCTTAATTATAAACAAATGACTTGTAAAATAAGATACTGTAAAAATTATGAATAATTTAGAAGTAAAAATTAGAATACTCCACTGCTAATTTTTCTTCCCTAAAATGAAAAACGAGAAAAACCCACTATTCAAAATAATTACTCTCTCATAAATATCCTTCTAAGCTTCTAGCTGTCTTGTTAATAGTTTTCATTGGTATGCAGAATGCAGTGAATGCACATTTTTTACTTTAAAACGGTCATTTAATTTGGGTGGAGCACAGATTGTACAACATATTGCATTTGAACGCGCAAGCCGCCTGCAGAATCGCTGATATTTTAAATAGGTATGGAGGTGGCCAAGTCAGTGTAATTGCTCGTACAATAATGGAATGGAGGCCAACATAATAAGGAAGATGGAATACCTACACTGTTTTACGGAATTGCCTTTTTCATATTTTATTGAATGCGTGTTGACTTTTAACAAGAATAAACCTTCTTGTTTGGTTGGTCGCAAGACTTTTTGTTGCATTCCATTTATTTTGGCCGTAGACTTTGACAAGGCCTAACCTATGATTTTATTGGGTGTATGATCGTATTTAAATCTTTTAACTAAAAAATACAATCAAAAACAGTTTGGAGATTGTATAGAGAAATGGTAGAATTTTAGATGGATTTTAAAAATTTGTAATTTTTTTTGGTAAAGACATTTCTATATTATATTTTATCTTATTCTGGATTGATTATAAGAAAATATATTATATGGAAAATTAAAATCGGAGAATTGAAGAAGTTTTGGAATGGTTTTTCAATTATAACTATAATTTATAAGCTTGTATTTGACTAAAAAAAATAGGGAAAGTAGTTGATTATATGATTCTAAGAATTAAACAAGGAATTAAAGAATTGAATTGAAAACATTTGAGAAACCTTGGATGCCCAACTTTAGAAATGTTAGCATTAATGGTAATATTAAATAAAGGAAAGTACAGAAAAAAGATAGAATCAAATAGAACTACTAAGAAGATGGAAATTATGTAGCAAAGTTGGGATATACGATGGAAGAAATCAAGAATGAAAAAATAAAAACCCCCATACATTGTGTTAGAATAAATCGTATATTTCAAAAGCAAAAGTCTTTTCATGAGCGACTTTCCAAAAGAAAATGCTAACAATGGAGAGATTTAAGAAATAGGACAACACCAATTTGTTAATATGTATATTGTGTAAGAAAGAGGAATTGATAGAACACTTTTTTTTCTCCCTAAATTGTCCATTCTCACAAATATGTTGGCAATGGTTGTGTGCTAGACTAGGGTGGAATAATGCACTACATAATGATATCCTCAATGTATTTTAATAATGACAAGTTTTGAAGAAACAATCACTTCTCTTTGGTTTATCAATCATTACTCCTTCACAATGATATGGGGAAAGATGAAAAGAAAGAAACATAACTTTTTTTAAAAGAAAAAGCATTACTAGAAACCATATTTTTAACAAATTGGATAATAATGGTTGAGGTTGTTAATAACAAGCTTTAATGGGAATCACAAAAATAGAGAAAATTCACACTTCGAGATAATGAATTGACAAGGAATTGGAAAGGTTTAGAAGTCCCTCCCATTAATGGAACTAATAGAGATAATTATGCAATACTAAGGAAAGAAGTAAATTTAAACATCCAAAAACCTAGATGAACCAAATTGAATTTTGAGTGAACTTCAAAAGAAAATTAAATAATATTTATCAAGAGTATAATGTATAACCATTAAATAAATTAAAAGAAGAAACTAATAGTGAAGTTAAGGTCATTGAGTTCTTCTTCTAGGTCTACAAGTTTGTAAGCAATATAAATGTAAGAGAATTGTTATAGACGGACTCAATTTGATAATTGAAAATACAATATAAAAGAGAAGATCTTATGATTGGAAAATAAATATACGTCCTTCCTACAATTATACCATAAAATTCTCCATCAACTATATAGAGAGAGAAATAAACAAAAAGATAGACATGACAGTGGATTAAAAAATTAAAACGGTAAAAAAATATATAACTAGTACGCAATTTGATCAATAAACTAGCTTTATAGATATGCTTATTTGTGAAATGACAAATTTAATCAACCAAAGTCTAGATCGAAAAAAGAAAAATAATTGAAGTACAATTAATACCAATGAGGATGGTGGAAGCAACTCACAATAATAAGGTAGTAAGATTTTATATGTGCTAAAGTAGGAATAAATGATCTTGTTAGAAACAAGGTAGCAAACACAATGAGGTGTGTGTTTGGGGAGGGGATTAGTTGTGTCCCAAAACTGAAAACTTTAAACCATATATCACCACACTAGCTTATATGTAAAAGATAAGCATCAAACCATAGAAATGAACAACACCATAAAACATAACACCAAATTTTATCTCGTGGAAACCCTGTTAGAGGAAAATCCATAGTGGGGATCAAACTCGCTAAATAATGTACTAGTACATAAACCTTGTTAAGGGTAGAAGGGGAATCCACATGCATTCAAGCACACTTCCTAGAGCTCACTACTCAAAGACACTAGGGCAACAACCCAGTGATACAATGAAGGGAAACAATCTTGGAATGGACTACAATCCACTATGGACGATAATCCACTACATCATGAATTGATTGAAAGCATCTATCATGCCAATAAGGTTCCAATGAAGTATAGTAATGTCATACAAACTCAATAATAGATTCCACTCATACCTCTTCTCAGATCTTTGATACATCAAATTTGCTCACCTTCATCTATATTAAAAATCTTTACATTTGCATCATCCTTCACATCTCATCTCTCATCACACACTCAATTACATAAATGATTCATCATTGCATAAATTACAAGAAGATAAATAAGGTCGATCTTAACCAGAACCTTAATTACAAAATGAATTACATAAACCAATGTGATCATCTACATGTTGACTAAGATATGTCTTAGATCAAATCAAATAACATCGAAGATGCCATGATCCAAAATCCACGCTATAATCCTTCACAACATGTTAAATCATCTAGTCAACCAAGAAAAATAACATGCCTCATAAAATTTAAATGAATCTCATCACATAACCAAGAGAAATCCAACAAGGATATGACACTTTTAATCTAAACATGAACAAGAATCATGAGATACCATAGCAACAACAAAACCATCTCTATTTCAAAACTCATCACCATCACTGCATTTTCATCACGAACATCAATATCAACAAACTTTTTCATCAAAGAAATATTGCTTGCATGTATCCATATAACGAACTATACCAACTGAGGACACCAATACCAGTCTTGAACCATCAAGTTAACAAGAGGAAATGTTGCATAACTGATCATTATCGATCCAAAAACTGCAATATTATCATTTCTAGAATTAACTAGAAAATCTAGTAAATAATCTTCAATCAATCAATTGAAACTCACTCAAATCTCAACATAAAGCTCTGCAATCAAACATGAATAATATTTACACATCTCTTTGACTATCTGTACCTACACACCATCTGGATCTCAAAACTAAAGTCATACCAGTCAAATATCTCCACTAAACAAATAAAGAACACAGTTAAGAATAAGGAAATATATTGACAACAATGACAAAACATTAATTCCTATACACATAATGTGTTATTCTCAAAAATCTCTGCAATAATCCCAACAACATCCCAACAATATTCCCTTTTGGCATTAATGGAAACATATGATGTGAAAAACCAAATCAATGCACAAAGTCATCAACAACAAAAAATATTATCTTTCAATATTTCTCTAAAAATCTCTCCCACAAACATACATATCTTTCTCTCGCATGCTCTCAATAAGATCAATACTCACTCATGTGAAGTATTTTTCACATAGCTTTCTCTCCCCCTTTGACATCAATGGAAAATACAAAAGAAAAACATATTGTCTCCTCAACTGCACAACAACAATAGTTGATCAACTACAACAACAACAACTCCCCCTAAGGAGAAGATATCAATACATTAATCCAAAAAGAAGAGTAGTCTTCTAAGATCACTGGAGTGATGCAATACCATGCATCAACTAGCTCTGATTAGGAAGAGCCATCACCCCAAGATTACCTTTGAGATATTCAAAGGTATCTTTAGGCAAAGGTTTAGTAAAAATGTCTACAATTTTTTCCATAGTAGTTGTGTGATCAAAAGTGTGACACACTTCTATGAACCATTACACTTGAGAGAATACATAGAAGAGGAAACCTCAAGAAGTAACACATAGCTTCGTAGTTGAAGTGATTTTAATCCTTCTCATGATGTTCATCAAACTGACATTGAGGATTAGTGACTTGACTACTCCAAAATGGAAGATTCAAAGCTAAGAATGAAGCTGAGATGTAAGAATGCAAGCTAAGAAATGAGATTAAGCTAAGAATGTACGCAAACAACTAGTAATCTAAAATGAGAATGCAAGAGCTATTCTATTGAAGCAATGCAAGAAAGGAAACTAGATTAACAATGCAAGATTAAGCTAGAAATGAAGCTAAATTAAGAAATGAGAGCAACTAAGAGGTAAGAATTTAAATTAGCAAGATTATTCTAAGAAAGTAAGAATGTTAGTAAGCTATGATGCAAAAATGACAAGAGTGCAATATTAGGGACCCTTGAGCAAGGGAAGAGCTTTCTTTTAAAGGAATTGCCTCAAGAATGAAGGGTGGAGATTAAGAGGCAAAAGAATGAGTGGTTGAGATGAAGAGGCAAAATGAGATTCAAGGAGATGCAAGGTTAGGTAGAAATGAGTGATGAGGATGAAGAGGCAAAAATAGATGCCAGGTAAGATAAGACAAAATAGCATTTGAAAGCACAAATCCCTTTTAATTGCTAATTAACAAAGATTAAGTGGGTGCACACATGTGAACGTGTTCTTTAATAAAAGTGTAGGAACTTTATATATTAAAAGCAATGTTTAAGAAATTAAATAAATATGCAAGCTCTAGAAATTAGACCATAGTGTAAGCTTGATATAAGATTTTTTATTTTTTATGTAATTATGCAAAGGGGATTTTGATGTTACTTTGCACAATTATGTCTAGTAAATATGCCTTTGAGATTTACGATTGAAATTGAGGCAATTTGATCAAAAAGGGGGTTTAAGTTCTACTAGATCAATTTTAGGTGATTAAATTTGCTCCTCTTTGACTAATGTGTGAGCGATCTAGGAATACATTGAGTCAAAGAATGATGATGTCAAAGTAGCTGATAGAGACTAGACTCCAAACCTGATTGAGCGAAGACCGATAAGCAAGATAAGAGAATCCACCCTAATATGAAGCAATGAGACTAAATATCTATCCAAGGAGATCGAGATAGATACTCATATGAGAGACAATACCAAATTGATATGGGTCCTGATGAACCTGATATGCCCCAAGTGATCGAAAAGATGTTTGTCTGAGTGAATTGATATGAAGCGATGAGAACACTCTTTCAAAAAGGAAATGTGGAGAACCCCAGCTTGATATGAAGCGATGAAGCTAAGATGTTCTGAGCGATGATGTTTTAGCCCTAATTGACTTGATTGATTTAAGATTTGGTTTGATTTCTAGATTTGTACATTTAGGAGATTTGATCGATGAAAAGATTTTCCATATTGTCATGCCCCCTTGGGATCAAAATAGAAATGAGCAACAAGGGGCGAAGAGTAGCCTCATAAATCCAAGAGATGAAAGCGGAAGCCAGCACAAAGTGATAGCATCAGTAGTCAACTACATTTGATGTAAGTGAATGAGTTCAAATTTCAATTTCAATCCCGAAAATAGGATCAAAATGAGCATTTGTAGTCAAATACCTCAACAGTGAGAAAGGAAGGATAAAAAGAAATCATAGCTCAAAGGAGACCAGAAATGCAAAGCTAAGATGTAGCCCTAGAATGAAATGCAGCCTAAGAATGCATCCTAAGATACGAGAGTAGTCAAGTCACTGATCATGTAACCTTTAGTTTTCATCATTTGAGCATTTGGGACATCGAAGGTCAGTACAAACTTCACTGGTGCGAGAGAAACCATGAAAATATGAATATGACCTTATCAGATAAGATGTAGGAAACACACATAAGCATTGAGACATAAGCATCAAGATGACTTGAACATGGTTTCCAAGTTAATGTTGCAAGATTATACCACTGTCCAAGTATGAGTGCCAAGATAACCATGAGTACATTCTTATGTGCTACACACAAGCAACAAACAAGGAGATAATTACAACCTCACCTAAGTGTCTAAATAAAGAAGGTCGAGGTATGTGCGACATTCCAATTGTGATGGAGGTTCTTACCATAGACACCCAATTTATTAGACAATCTTAGGATTATTGAAATCACACCGCAAGAAGAAATCAAATAAAAGATGTTATGCCCTCAGTCATGAATCTCTAGTTAAGTAGACATCATCAAGTGACCTTAGAAGACATAGCAAGCAAAAATCAACGATAACAAACAACACACAAGAAAATAGTTCAGCATAGCTTAGATGTTTTCAGTTTTCTAGGATGTAGTTGGTGTTGGGTGTTAAGGAAATACCTTTTTGGTAGTGTCAAAGTGAAAGTGCTCAGTGAATAGTGAAAGATCCGATATGTGTTGAGAAATAAAGTGATATCCATATTGGTAGTGTCCAGTAACACCGAAGGATTGGGGTGTTGAGAAACACTGATAAGTGTCAGTGATAAAGTTTCCATTGGGAAGGACTAATAAACTGACTCAGGTTAAGCTCAATATCAACCAAGTGATAAAGCACTAACAACTCATATATACATACAATTTCCCTTAGATGATAGACAAGAACCGAGGACAACACAAAGACTAGTTCTAGCCCAAGACAACACAAGGAAACAAAAAGTGAGGTGAATGTAGGGAGAAGTACAAGAGCTTAGCCACACGTTGATAGATAGAGCATTGATTACAAGTGACGCATGTTTACTAGGTTTTCACCACTTGGGATTATTTGCTTTTTTCTACCAAGGCATCTATTTCTAGGTTTTCACCAAGGCACGATTTTGCTTTTCTGATTTTTTTTGCTTTTTTTTGTAATTTGTTTATATTTGATTTTTTGAAGATACATCAAGGTCCTGTTACTAGTTTTCACCAGGATGATCATTTTTTCAGGACTTTATATGCTTTTTAGATTTTTTTCAGGATCATAGATTGATGTACATGAGCAAAAATCTTATCTGCAGAGTCATTATAGATGAAGAGTGTTGAGAGGCTCTTTGATAATTGTAGACATGGAAAATTGGCCAAAGGCTTAAATCAATCAAAAGGTGCATCAAGTCATCAAAATAGCATGAAAAATTAATAAATGGAACAAAGGAAATTCGAATCAAAGAAAAATTCAATTAAATGATTAAATGATTAAATAAAGCTTGAAAAGGGGAAAAACACTAAGAAATTGATTAAATTCAATTAATGACATAGTTGTTGAAATGAAAAATCAAAATGAACCTCTTACCCTTCATGGCTAAATTTAATTGCTTTAATTAATTAATAAATATGAAATTCCCTCAACAAAGGAAAAAGGAGACAAAATGGACACAAATCACTCACTTTTGTTGAAATGGTCCAGCCTTTTGAAACCATTTAAATGTTTGTCCCCCAATTTAGGGACAAAGCAAAGCCAATTGACCTTACCCAAGCATAACCATAGTTATCTCACTCTACCCCCTACCCTTGGGAAAATCTTATAAATAGAAGTCATTTTGAGGCATTATTCATCCACTCCATATCTTTGAATTGCAGCAAAGCTCTTGCAATTTGCATCCACATCACTCACTTAGCAATTTTCATTGATAATTAGCTTCAATTGTTGATCATTTTGTATATTTCTTATCAAATAGAGCTAGAATTTGATAATTAGATCTAGTTTGCATATCATCCTTAGTTCAATTCTCATAATTAGAGTGTCACTAGTGAGGATTTGCAGCTGAGAGCCTCACTTACTACTTCAATTTAGAGAACCATGAGATATTTAGATTAATTGTGCATTATTTAGATTAGTTTGCTTTGAATAGTGTAAATTCTCTTTAAATCTTGTTATTTCATGAAGGTGTAAATCACTCACACACAAATGGCACCCACCGTGGGGCTCTAGGCCTCAAATTTATCATAGTTTCCACGTTATTTACAAAATTTAGGCTAGAATTGCATGATTTTGCTCACTGTTTGCAGGTTACAGGAAAGAAATCACGCCTGCCGGTAAAGAAATCACGCCTGAAGCAAAGAGATGTCACTTTCGCAAATTAAAATGTCGCCTGGAGTCTGAATGATCACGCTTTTCAGCTTGCAGAGTCACGCTTCTGGAGAAAGAAATCACGCCTGCGGAAATTAAATTCTTGCTTCACGGACAAGCAGCGGATGCCTTTGGCTATTTAGATGTCGCCTGGAAAGAATTAAAAGCCGCGGCCGAGGAATTATTTTTGCCTGGTGTAAAGGGAGTTTACTACCATTCGCATTTAAATTGTCGCTTTGAGTATTTCAAATGTCGCTCTCAATTAATTAAATGTCACTTCTCTTTGTTAGTTTGTTGCTTGAAATAAAGAGTTCACGCGTTCGTTTAATTTGATATCACACTTAATAACTTTAATCTCGCTTGAGCCCCTTTTGGTGATGCTCGCGGTTAAAGTAATTACGTCTTTATTAAATTAGATCTCGCCTTTAGCATGGAAAATGTCGCCTGATTTAGCATTGATATTGTATCAGAGTATTTACTGTTGTCGCATATATTAAAGATTTCACGCGTTTGCAAAATTGAATATCGCACTTGTCTATTTTAATCTCGCTTGAGCCCCTTTTGGTGACGCTCGCAGTTAAAGTAGTCACGTCTTTATTAAATTTAATCTCGCCTGTAGTCTGGATGATGTCGCCTGACTGTATTTTCTCTATTTTGTCAAAATAAGGACTGTATGCTAACTTCATTGTCATTTTTTTTGTCTCAAGAGCATGGTCTGTCATAAGAAAGTGCAAAAACCAGAGAGAAGGCACAACTTAGAGGAGAAATTGATTTCTAAAAGGATAAGGAAAGAAAATCGGGTACATTCTACCTTTGTTCTCAACAATGATTTAGAGAAAGAAGTAGAATTATATGCTAAATACATTGCTGTTGTAGATGCTTACAAACGAAAATATGTCTCATTAAATTGGGAATTTAGTCCTTAAGTTTGTAAGAATTTTGCAAATATTTTGGTAAAAAGAATCAAAAGCATAATCAATTATATCATTTTTAGCTTTGATTTTGGTTTCCCCTCACTTTGTTTGTATTGTGCTGACTAACTTGTTGGTGGAGGGAACGTTTTGCTAAGGTAAGAGAAGGATTTGGAGAGAAAATGAAAAATCTACTACTTAAAAATGCGCCTAGCCTTTGCTAGCATCGTTTGAGGTATTTTTCTCATCAAGCTTGCACTTCCCTCAAATTGTGGCATTTCAAAGTTCAAAACATAGTTTAATCATAAAAAGAAAAAATAAACACTTCAATTCTAAGAACCCCTTTGTCACAGGGTTGAAAAAGAACCAAATTGATTGTGAGTGTTTGGGATAAGGGAAAAGCAATAGGGATATGCTCTTCACTCTTTGAGTGAATCAAATTCCCAAACTTGCTCTACCAAATCCACTTTTCATGCTTTCAAATGAACATGTTTAAAACTTAGTGGGCTCACCTCCCGAGATTGCCTTAGAAGGGCCGGTGAGAGGGACAGCCCAAAGTGGGATACACTTGCTTTTGCCGCGAGAATCCAACCCACTATAAAATGAAACGCGGGTATCCTTAATGGGGTACACGACAAAAGGATTTTAGCTCTTTCGAACTTCCTCTAGTAGTCCTAACGGATTGCACAAAATCGTGCTTTTGTGCATGTGGGAAGCCCCTTAACATAGTTGGGGATGAAAAGCTAAGATCTCTTTTGAACAGAAAACTTACTACATAACAGTAAAATAGCAAAACTACCTATTAGAGCCATGTTTACGAACCAATTATGTGCTAGGTAGATTGTGTGGAAGCTATTCTTGTGTTAAACCTGTGAAAACGTTCAAAAATATACACATTAGAGCATTCTAGGGATATGGTACCCAATTGATGTGTGTGTTGAGATTGTTTTTATTTTCAAACAAGATATTCAAAACTTATTGATCAAAACACCATTAAAATTTTAAACCATTTAAAATTGATCAAAAACTTTTACCTTATTCCAAAAATAGCTTATCAAGAGAAGAAAGTCAACATACCCTTAAAGTTTGTTCATGCCTGTTATTACAAGGTCACTCTCTATAAGGAAAGCATTACAAACAGATGGGACCTACAACGGAGAAGAGCTCCCATTTCCAAAGAACACTTTCATTACTTCACGAGTGACTGAAAAACCCACTAAGGCAAAGGACATTAACAAGATGTTTAGTGGTACCCTAGGAAATATCGATCCCAATAACCAAGGGAACAACATGAATGGGGGTATAGATCCTAACAACAATCAAGGGAACAACATGAATGGGGGTATGGATCTTAACAACAATCAAGGAAATTCTAATAATGGAGGAAGAGATCCTAATTCTCAAGAGGCAAATTCACAAGGCAACAACTTATTTCCTCCTCATAATACAAACTTACCCCCAACTGCAGAAGAAGCCACGATTGAAAGAGCATTAGAGGCAAGACAATGTCCTTATTTCATAGAACTAATGAAAAAGACCATGCTTATGGATAAAGAAAAACACTTCATGGACTTAATACAAACGGGGGTAAAGCTACCTAAAGATTTTGACATAGAGCAATTAAAGCCCAAGGAAATAGAAGACCCTATGGAAGCAATGAGGGAACAATTCAAGGCATTACAAATGGAAATTGACAGTTTGAAACAAAATGGGGCTCCTAAGCCTTTCTCTATTGAAACATTATGTCCTTTTCCATTCGATAAGAGTTTGGTCATGGTGCCTTTTCCCATTAATGTAACATTTCCTAAATATGAGAGGTATGAACGAACATCTGACCCACATGATCATCTTCGGGGGTTTTGTGCATTAAGTCTTGAATTCATGCATGAATCAACCTATTTAATGAGACTATTCCCAAGAAGTTTGGGAGGAACGGCCATGGATTGGTTTTCAAAACTACCATCCGACATAAAATCCTTTGAAGAGTTAGCATCTAAATTCGTGACTCATTACTCTTATAACATCAAACATGAGGTCACCATGATAACGTTATGTAACATGAAGCAAAAATATGGAGAAGCCTTTCTCACATTCTTGCAAAGATGGAGGACTGCATTTGCTAGATATCCAAGAAGTGTACCGGAGAAAGAAAAAATGGATATCTTTATTAACGGTTTGAGAAGCGAGCTGAATTATAGACTAAGGATGCAATGTCCTAAAACTTTTCAAGATTTGATTGATAACAGAATTACAACGGAAGAAGTGTTGATTAAGAGTGGAGAGTTGAAATTGTACAAGGAAAATAAGAATAACTCTAACTCCAACAACAACAATACCAACAATAACAACAATCCAAATAAAAGTTGGTACAACAACAATAGCCGTTATGCTGCAAAGAATAACAACAAAGGTATTGTTAATGATGGTGTAGTGGAATCCAGCAACTTGAAGGTGATTCCATTTTCCCTTACAAAGACACCAAATCAAGTGAATAATGCTAATCAAGCATATAATGCACCTTCCAACAACAACAACAATGCCAATAAGAATAATCAAGGAAACAAGGATCAAAACAGCAAGTATGATAAGTATTTGAAGCCCACTCCTGCAAGACACTTTACACCCTTGGGAGAACCACTTGAAACTGCATTAAAGGCTCTCATAGCTAACAATGTTATTGCATTACCCGCTATTAAGCCTTATGAACTAGACCACAAGCCAGGTTGGTGGGATGCTAAGCATCATTGTGAATATCATAGGATTCGGGGGCACACTACAAATGAATGTCTACAATTAAAGAATGTGGTGCAAGACTTGATAGATAATAACATAATCACTGTTGATGGACCCTAAAATAATGAAGATCATACGGCCTTCAAACAACCGTTTTACAAACATGATAAAGGTGAGTCATCAAATGGCAAGAAACAAAGTGCCAATAATCTCAACTTTGCGCCATCATATGATCATATTGTTAATGCTATCATCATTAATGAGCAGCCTCAAAAGGAAGCAACAAATGTCATTACAAGAGGGCAGAATTCTAGAATGACTTTACAAGGGATAGTCCCTCAAAACACCAATATCCCACCATCCAACATTGTGGTCAAACAACCTCCTACAGCAGCAAGACCTTATAGTTTGGTGGACCAATTGCAACGTACTCCAGCACAAATCTCAATCTTAGAGTTATTGAAGTTGTCACCAAATCATAAAGAGATTTTGGAAAAAGCTTTGGAAGAGACACATGTTTCTACTACCTTAGGGGAAGAAAAATTTCAAAATATGGTAGGACATCTTGTGGCTCCTCATTGTCTTTCATTTTCAGATCAAGATGACATGTCTATAACTCATCCTCAAAATTTTCCATTACATATAGAGGTTTTGATCGAAAGGCATAGAGTCAAAAGAGCCCTTATTGATGGAGGGGCTGGCCTTAACATATGCACATTGAGTCTTGTAAAATCCTTAGGTCTATCTGAGTCTTGCATTGACCCTACAAAGAAAATCACCATAAAAGCTTATGATGAAGCTGAAAGAGCTTCTAAAGGCATGATTGTGTTGCCCATCCAAGTGGGACCAGTCAAGAAGGAAACCAAATGTCAAGTGTTGGACATGAAATTAACTTATAACATCTTATTGGGAAGACCATGGATTCATGAGATGCAAGTTGTCCCCTCCACATACCACCAATGCATCAAGTTCCCATACATGGGTGAAGAAATCACAGTTGGAGGAGACTCAAATCCATTTCAATATTGTAATGCACTCAAACCCTTGCATGAATTATACATTCCACATAATCATGAAGGAGTTGTTCCAAGAATCACCAATGAAGATGCACAAAATCCTCTTCAAGGTAGCTCAACTACATCAACTAAGTGTAAGGAAAAAGTGAGCTACGAGGGTCCAAATGTGATGGAAAGTCCATATGTGGCACCTAAATTGGAAACAGTAATCTACAAACCTACTAAAGAGGAAAAAGAACAAGCTAAAGCAGATCATTACCAATACATGAGTGAGATGATGAACAAATTTGACAAACAATGCAAGATTAGTTCAAAAGGGGTAGGAGAATATTCAGTTTCTCTATTTGACATGCCCAAGTCTCCTAAGTCACATGGTAAACCCTCAAAAGAACATCTTCCACATAAGTATAATTCTTATTTTGTGAGGGAAGATAACAAAGCAACATGGGATAAGGAAGAGGATGATGTCCTTCAATGGCTTTATCATGATGAGGATGGTACCTTAGACACTCCCATGGAAAGAATTCAGCATGTCAATATACAAACAGAACAATATGGGAAAGGATTTGATATTATGCAAAAGATGGGATACAAAGGAAGAGAACCCCTAGGCCAAAGAAATAGAGGATTATTAGAACCTATTGAACCTGTTTGGAGGGCAAGTCATGAAAAATCCAGAGTAGGTTTTCAATATAAGGGAGAAAGTTCAAGTCCAATGCATGATTTTCATCCTCAAATAAATGCATTAGAATCCGAAGGAGATAGTGATGACTCTAGGGATTATGAATGGGATACTTTATTAGATGAGTCATGTCAAGATAAAGAAGTCATTGCTATACATACTTATGCAAAAATCCCAAAACAAGATGCTCCAATTAATGAAGAATCTCCTATTCAAAGGCCTAATATAAAACAAGCATCTAGTAGTGGAGCATGGATAGAAACATTTTGGACACCTTCAGAGGAGGGAAATTCAAACGTTAGTTTTAACCCGCTTGTGGCTTTTCCCACATTGTTTCCCGGAGAGGTCGACGAGGATTCAAGCGAAGGGGACTTTGACCCTGCTTCCATGGATCATCTTGAGGAAGTGCACATCATAGATCTAAACGATACAATGTATGAACCCTCAAACGAAGTCATGTCCATAAATCCTATTGATGATACCTTACCCAATAATTCCTTAATTTTGATACATCCAGACCTCATTGATTGGGATCAAACTGAACCACATGACTTACTTTACTTCCCAAATGACCAAGCAACAAACCAATACCTCAATGCGGTTGAACCCTCTTTCACCAATGAACTCAATATGGACATGATGACAACAGCAAGGGTCCAATCTCTTAGTCAAAAAAAGGAAAAAATGAAAAATACAAAAAAAATGAAAAAGAGAAAAAGTGCCTTGGTGAAAACCTAGCAAATAGGCGCCTCGGTAGCAAAAAAAAGAGAATACCCAAAGGTGAAAACTTAGCAACAAGCACTTTTGGTTCCCTTAAGTCATTTCCTTCCTAGCCACATGTGTACATAATGCATCTCATCATCCCATTTGTCTAAACCTTCATTGCATCCGTCATTTGTACATAGTCATAATAACAGTTGGTAGCATCATCCTTTGCATTGCCTAAAGTTGTCAAAATTGATACATCAAAATACTTGGGGGTAGCATAAACGGATTGGAAAGTGGGTACCTCAAAAAGGATTCAAATGAGCAACATTCAGTCACAAGCAGAAAGGGATCAACATTTTCAGAAGAGAGATCAAATTTTTGTAAACCTTTGATTGATAACCAAGAAGTTGACTACCACAACAAAATCCTTGAGCCTAAATTGACTTATTATTCAGGATTAAAAATCAAAAATCATTTCAGGATCAAACACTTGGAAATATTTTTTGTTGAAGATCAAAAAACAATGCAAAACACTTAGATAGATTCTTTTGAAAAGTTGGTTAAAAATCTGTTTACTTACATTCATTCAATTTGTATCAAGTCTTTTTAGCTAATCAATGATGTTTTGACTAGATTGGTAATGATGGAGACGTGATATTTTTCTTGACTATGAAGTGACTATTTGGAGGAAGATTCATTGCCTTATGAGAATTCATCTAAAGACATGGTCATCAAAGAACCATCGAGGATTATCTTATAAAACAATGAGTTAACCTTTGTTTGTTTACGCAATCGGATACCTTGAATATTTAGATTCTTCATATCTAAATGACAAAATCCACTTGCAACATAGAATCTGACAAAATTGGTATTCGTACTCTCATGATTGTTTGTAATCAGTGATAGTTGTATCGATGAGACCGATGGGAAAGCAAAACGGAGGTTACCATATGAGCAATAAAAAGCGATATTCATATCATCATGTCAGTGGGCAGTGGTGATTGTATCGAATTTTCGGTCCCAAGTGCTCAATGATGAAAATATATCCTCAAGGAATTTATTTGCTAAAAGCTAGTGACACTTAGCTGCATTCATAAAAAGGTTAAATGCATTCTCATGTTAGATTAATTGCATGTGCATTTCTCCCAAGGGTTTCATTTTCGCATCAAAAAGGGGGTACACAACATTATCAACAGGGTTAAATCAGCAAGGACAACATCACTTCAATAACATCTTTCCTACAATAAAAACATGAGATTATACTTTTTGCATTCATTCCATTTCATTAATCGTTACATCGATATATTATCAAGGAAAAGAAGGAAATAATCATTTACATGTGCATACATACAGATTGCATACATGAGAAATAACATATCAAAACTGCATCCATACATAAAGAAAGAAATGCATCCATCTATCTATATCATACATAAGATACGTTGCATCCATAGACACCATCCATCCAAAAACAAATGCATTAGATAAATACATATAGCAGCATCTAAAGGAAATCTCATATATCATCAAGTAAAAGCAGGAAAGATCATAAATGTCCTCATGTCACATGTCTACTCACAACTCGATACATCAAAGTATAACAATGATATCATAACAAATCAACTCTATAATCGCCCATCAACAGGGGCATCAATGTCAAATAAGTATCAAAGTACAACTGGAAAGGTGACACCAAGGTCACAAGACTATGGTACAATATCAAGTATCTCAGCATCAGTACATAAATGATCAATAAGAGCACTCATAGCTCAACTCTCGTCACCACTGGGAGGAGGTCCTAGAGGAGGCTGTGGAGGAGGCTGTGATGGAGGCTGCTGAGGCGGCTGAGGAGGCGTCTGACCAACCATAGCAACAAGGAGAGGAAACAATGGAGCCAAACCTGATACTAACTGTTGAATCATAGACGACATCTGTGACACCTCTGTCCGTAATGCTCCCACATCTGCTCGTAGCTGGGTCGTACTAGAACTCTCCCCAACCTCATAGGTACTCTGAGGATCACCTGTATCTATAGGAGCTTTTCCCCGATCACGGGAAAAAGTTGCTGGCATCTGCTGTGCACCTGTATCCTGACCATCCATGGTAGCCTGCTATAATCCTGCTCTCGTATCCTATCCTATACCTGGATCCTGTCTAGCAGCCCTCACATGATCCTGACGATCTATCCTCTGTCTCTGTGCTACTGCAGGATGAGGAGGAGGAGGTGGTGCCTATACCTGTGCATCTCTCGCTTGTCCTCTGAGCCTAATCACTGCCCTACCTCAGGGTCTACCTCTGCATCTCCTCCCACCACCGACATCATCACCATCATCATCTTGCCCAGGCACTGGCTCTGCAGGGTCTGTAAATTGAGGCATCGGATGCTCCATCAACCAAGCTAGATACTCCTGCGTGACTCTGACATCTCTGATGTGTAACCTCATGTCCCAATCCATATAACCCAGTAGTGATATCTGCTCTATAGCGTCATCGTATGAAGGCATGTGACCCCAAGTAGCATGCTCTGCACTAGAACGAGCATATACTGCAGATCCCTGAGGCATAGGCTGAATCTGCCCAAACTGCCGTAGCACTCTACCTGCTAAGAATCTCTCAAGAACAGAGTCGATCCTGCCGATCATCCATCGAGGAGAAAACATATATGGTAACTCCAAGCTATCCTCTCTCCAATCCTCGACCTCAACATATGGTCTCCAATAGACCTCATCCATGTCATCAATCTGACGTCGCCAATACTCCAAGTGACCCAAGTGATGCTGTGTCACCATACCAGTATAATGCCATGCAAAAGGATATCCTAGAGGACGATCTCGATCTGATATAGGATGACTAACTGGTAAGTGCTCCCATATCCACAACTGCAAAATATGAATCCCAGTAGATAATGAGGTTGATCTCCTATAAACCACCTCATGAAGATCGTGATAAAGCTGTGCCAGCACACAAGATCCCCAGTCAAAGCGTCGAGGATGATGTAGCAAATCCTCGATAATCCTGCCCCATCTCACTGAAAATCCACGACCTCGCCGATCAGGTAATAATACACCACCAATGATAGCACCTAATAATGCTGGTAAAATAGGAAATGAGGCAAACTAAGGCCATAGGATGCAATCGTCACCTATAGACGGATCTTTGAATACTCGTCGACAATATGTCCCATCATAGACTACATCATAATATACTATCTCTCCATGAGTCAGGATCCGTAGCAATCTGTAAACATCCCAAAATGTGTTTGTCTCAGAGTGCCAACGCTCTGCGACAGCGGTAATCAAACCTCGGTTCATCTGGAACCGAGGAAGCTCTAGTACGCATAGTAAACCGTAGCACCTAATCACTCGCCTCTCAGTGTCAGTCAACTGTGCCCTAAGCTCCATCACCCAGTGTGGTACAGTCCGAAGGTACAGAACAGGGACATCCTCCTGTTTAATCAAAACAAGGGAATCACATGAGTAACTTACTATCAAGAAATCAAACAATCAATCATAGTCATCAATTTAAATATACCTATCAGACCTACCAATCCTAACTCTAAGCATTGAGGAAGGATGATCCTAGTTTTATGTCTCTAAGCATTTGAGCATAAAATGAATGGACGTTTCGATCCATGACCTATCATTCGTGATGAAGATTGATTAACCTTATTCTTTGATATTATAGTTACCTATGTCCTAATTCGTTGTTGAAATCAAACCAAGGGAACACCCTAACTGAACATTCGATTGACTTCATTGACGTGATCGATATCAATCAAGTTGACGCAATCGAGCAATCAGACGTCCTAGAAAAGTCTCAAATAAACAAAAAATTTCCTACTTACGCGACTTTTCTTTCCGGCGTCATTTCTTTTACCAGAGGTGACATTTCTTTCTTCATACGCGTGATTTTATTCATCCGCGTGACTTAATTTCACGGAGGCGGTATAAGATTTTCCGCAGGCGACATTTTATTATCACGCGATACACAATTAAAATGATTAAAACCCTAAGCGATATTAAATTATCCTTAGGCGATAAAAGATTTTCTAAACGCGTGAGAAAACCTAAGGGAGGCGACATCAAATTTATCGAAGGCGACATTTTAAATTTTCAAGTGATATTAAAAGGCACGGAGGCGACATTTCTTTTCACAAACGCAGAATTAAAATTTTTAAAAGCATTAAATGAGGTCATAAATGCAACTTTAAAAACATGAGGAAAATTTGAATGACATACCAGAGGACCATCGGTCGCTCTCCGACTGAACCGGCGTGCTCTCTCAAACTGATGCTCGCGATGTGGGACCACCATCATCTCAAAAGGGCTAAAATCAGAGCTCAAATCTCAAGAAGGAACGGTGCAAATGAATAGTAAAATGAGGGGTTTTACCCTATTTAAGGTGAAATTGGTCCTCATAAACACTTAAAAATGCACTTTGGACCTATTAGAGGACATTTTCATTAATCGGGGCATGAATCGAACTTGATTGTTTCTTGCAAATGGTATCAGAAATCAAAACATATTCTAACTACTCAAAATCTTTCAAATCAAGGAATCAATATGTTTTATTTCTGAGGGGGCATCAGAGTATCAAATGGGCATCACATCAAAAACATTTATCAGTGGGGCATATCATATCAAGTATCATATCATATCGTATCATATCAAGTATCATATCAGTATCATATCAGTATCATATCAGGAGGCAAATCAATTGCATATCGGTTTCATATCAAATCTGTCATCATATCAAATCTAACAATGTATTAGCAATCAATCAACCCAGGACCTTTATCAATCAACCCAAGACCTTTTATCAGTGAACCCAGGACCCAAATCAAGACCCATATCATATCAGAGGCATCAGAATCATATCAGCACCATCATCAGAGGCACATCATCATCATCAGGAAGTACATCAATCAGAACGATCAGAGGAATCAAGGAATCACAGAACCAGAACAGAATCAGATCATCAAACTAAGGGAATCTTTGAATCGGTGTTCTTCGCACATCGACTCAAAGAGGGGCATTTGTAGACATGGAAAATTGGCCAAAGGCTTAAATCAATCAAAAGGTGCATCAAGTCATCAAAATAGCATGAAAAATCAATAAATGGAACAAAGGAAATTCGAATCAAAGAAAAATTCAATTAAATGATTAAATGATTAAATAAAGCTTGAAAAGGGGAAAAACACTAAGAAATTGATTAAATTCAATTAATGACATAGTTGTTGAAATGAAAAATCAAAATGAACCTCTTACCCTTCATGGCTAAATTTAATTGCTTTAATTAATTAATAAATATGAAATTCCCTCAACAAAGGAAAAAGGAGACAAAATGGACACAAATCACTCACTTTTGTTGAAATGGTCCAGCCTTTTGAAACCATTTAAATGTTTGTCCCCCAATTTAGGGACAAAGCAAAGCCAATTGACCTTACCCAAGCATAACCATGGTTATCTCACTCTACCCCCTACCCTTGGGAAAATCTTATAAATAGAAGTCATTTTGAGGCATTATTCATCCACTCCAATCTTTGAATTGCAGCAAAGCTCTTGCAATTTGCATCCACATCACTCACTTAGCAATTTTCATTGATTATTAGCTTCAATTGTTGATCATTTTGTAGATTTCTTATCAAATAGAGCTAGAATTTGATAATTAGATCTAGTTTGCATATCATTCTTAGTTCAAGTTTGCTTTGAATAGTGTAAATTATCTTTAAATCTTGTTATTTCATGAAGGTGTAAATCACTCACACACAATAATATCTTCGTTTGAAGTGACCAGTTGAGAAGCTTCATAACTAGATGCTGCAATAGTGGTAGGATAATCTAGCCATTAGCGTCCAACCTTTAAGAGTTTCCTAGCAAGGGAAAGATCATTTGAGTTAGATCCACAAATACCCTCATGGACCTCTCTTAAAACTTTGTCAGATTCCTCACACACTAAACACATAAGGAGAGTACCGTCTATACTTCTCTTAAACAAGCCATTAGCGATGAGTAGATACCAATATGCACTTATGGGAAGGTTATGATGGATTTGAGAGAAACATAAGTTACGGGAGGTAATGATGGTGTAAAGAATTTGGGAGTGAAGTGAATCATAGGAAGGAGATGGAAGCTTGAATGTAAACATTGTTTTTTCTTTTATATCCAAGTCTTGTAACTTGGGAATCCACATAGCCTTTGATTTTTCTTTACTTTGTGATTTTCTTGAGCGCAGTTCTTCGATGATGCATTTTGGAATCCATTTTTTTTTAGTTTATTCTTTTCTTTGAGGACCCTTGTGGTCTTTTGAATATTGAATATTTCTTTGTAGTCACATGTCGATTAGATGGGACATGGTGACCTTTCTAGTTATAAGTGGATTCTTGTATTTATGATTTTTATGTTGAACATCCAAGTTACTTCCAGAAGACTCAAGAATTATGGATGAATGAGGCTGATATGGCAGGTTTAGATGAAGGAATGGATGAGAAGTGGGCCAACCACTTAGCTCAAGAATGATGAGGGATACTTGGGTTCAATAGGTTCAACTGCAAAGACACTGGTATCATCCCTGTCGTTCATGAATAAATCAAATAGATCAAGAAAATTAACCTCCATAAAGCGTTGTCGATCATGAGTTGTCCTAGAAGTATCAGAGGAGTTTAGAGGAGTATAACATGAATCTGACATGGATGGCCTATCCCAAGAACTAGGCCCCCCTTCTTGTGGTAGAATTACGTGAATAGGAACCAACTCAATTCTAGACCTTCCTAAGTTCCATGAAGCTGTAATAGGATGAGGTCTTATATAGCCATAATTTTCTTGATTAACTAGAGCGTTGATTTGAATAGATGGCCTATGAGCCATAGGAATGATTTCCACATAAGGGTGGAAAGGATCATCATCTTCTTGTTCATGATAATTAGATCTTTCTCCTCTTTCAAAGTTCATAGGAGGAGCATATATGTGTATGACGTCAACCTGTATTTCCATTGTGGTATCAGATAAAGATTCACACTCATATTCATGTGAGTTTGTTTCATTGTTGAGATAATGGTTGATGTAATCAGCTAGAGACATTATTGGAGGGAGATCCTTATCATCACTTTCATCTATGGTAGGAGATTTATTTTCAGCAACAATAGCTTGTTCAATAATAGGAGTAGTAGTAGCACCATCTGTAGTAGCATGAGTATAGCCCAGAATAGGCATATCTGAGATATAGGGGACAACAAAAGGTTGCCCCCAATCAAGATTAGAGTTAATGATGTTCTCAACATCAAGAGAAATAGCAGTAGCAGTAGGAGTTTTCTCAATAGTTTGATGAGATCCTCTTGGTTAGGATCAAGGTCATGTTCTTGAGGCACTTGAGAAGCTATGTAAGGCTCTCCCTGATAGTCTGGACTAGAATTTTGGATATGAAAAAGCCTTTCATATGTCATGGGTAGAATGTTTTCTTCTTCTTCATTGTTTGAATCCTTATATGCATGAGTGTTACTTCTAGGTTTGGTAAACTTATGTTCATGATAGCCAACACCATTCTTGTCTTTACAATTACAAAATTCAGGATGAAGAGGTTCAAGGAGACCATTGCCTTTTCCAAGAGGAACTTTTCCATCGTATCCCATCTTCTACATGAGCTGATAGTCTACACCATATTTTTCAAGTGACATTTTAGTATGTTTGTCTTTTTGTTGAGATTCTTTGCTCTTGTAGAGTTCGTGTAGGACAACACTTTCATCCCTTTCTAGTTCTAGAGGAATTGTAGATTTAATCATTCCAGAACCTTCATGAATAAAAAGTGTTGTTGAGAGAGATAATTGGCCATGAGACTTGGAAGAGATGGGAAGATTGTCCACTTGATAGGTTCCTATACTAGTAGGTCTAACCAGTATTCTTTTCCCACAGTCTGATAGAGGTGTTTTTTCCTTTTCTTCTAATTTGTTAGGAGGTGATCCTTCTTTGTTGTGAGGAATCATTCGATCTAATTGTTTAGGATTGTTATAGGCATATGTTGAATTTGTAGGAATAGTAATCTCAATTCCATCATGAGGGAATTTGATGTATCGATGGTATGTAGAAGGAACTGCTTGCATTGCATGGATCCAAGGATGACCCAAAAGTATGTTGTATGCCAAAGGAATATCTAGGACTTGACTTATGACATCTCATTGAATGGGACCTACCCAAATAGGCAAGACTACCAAGCCTTTAGAAGAGAATTCCTCTTCATTGTATGATTTGATCATTATTTTGCGTTGGAGATCAACAACATGCTTTGAGAAATCAAGAGTTTTAACCAGATTGAAAGTACAAATGTTCAAACCTGTACCTCCATCTATCAAAATGTGCTTAACTCTATATTGATGGATATTGACTTAAATATGGAGAGGCTGATTATGAGGATGATTAACAAATTTATCATTTATTTCAGAGAAAGTGAGATAATGAGGTGAAGCAAGGTGAACGACCATGGAATGGAACTTATTGACGTTTAGGTCCCTAGGTACATTAGCCACAAGAAGGGCTTGATCAAGGATCTCCCTATGAGTAGGAGATATTTCAAGTAGCTCAAGCATTGAGATCTGAGCTGTAGTGTGTTGAAGTTGTTCAACCTAATTAGGATCCTATGTAGTTGACAAGGTAGTCAGTTTGAGTGTTGAGGGTGATATTTTCTTAGGAGTAGAGGAGGAAGATGAACCTTTTCCTGATGGAGTGAATTTTGCTTGAGAGATGGTTGCCACATTAGATTTTTCAACTGTAGCTTTTCCCTTAGTATGATCAGAGGATTCAAGCATGTTGATTATGTTGTTATTATTAGAATAGGTGTAGGCAACCTTATTATCCTTTGCCTTAGAATATTCCCATTTCTCAAACTTGGGAAAAGGTTTCTTGAAAGCCTTATGGTCGTTATTTGCTTGTGGGGAATCAACCGCAATAGTCTCATTATCGATTAGATCCTAAATGAGATTCTTAAGCTTCATGCATTTGTTAGTCTCATGGCCTTTATTGCAATGATAATCTCAATAGTGGTTTTCGTTCCACCATTTGGGCTTTATCTCAGGATCATAGGGTCTTGATTTATTGGTCAAGGTAATGATCTTGTTAGTTAAGAGTGTTCTCAAGCAACTCTCCAAGAGGAGTGAAGTTTCTCTTAGGCTTAGAGGCCCAAGGCTTATAAGTTTTAGAGCTTTTTGAATCATTATTGTTATCTTTCACAGTAGTAGATAGATTGAACATCAGCTCTTTAGCAGTGGTATGCATTGAAGTTGTAGCCATGATTCTATCATTGACGACATCTTTAGTTTTATTCCATAATTTTCTCTTATCTTTGCTACGTTGGTTGTTAGAAGGGGACTCATGCTCTTTAGATTGAAGAGTGATATCACCTTTACAAACAAGGACATCCTCTATGAAAATAGATGATTCGACCAGTTTATCAAATGAAGCATGAGTTTGCATTTGTAATGCATAGTTCATTTCAAGAACTAGAGAATTGATGAATATTTCAATCTTCATAGTCTTAGGAATCTATCCAGGATAGTGTGAGTATAGCTTATGCCATCACTAATGAAAGACCACAAAAGATTCAACTTTACATTGTTTGATATTGCAAAGATCAAGCATGGTGATAGCATGTTGAATGTTATAGGAGTATTGTTGAATAAATCTTTGCACTATCTGGTCAAAAGATTTTAGAGGAGGAGATAGCTAAGTGAACCACTTTGTATCTTGACCACTAAGAGTCCTAGGAAGAGTCTCATGAGATAAGTGGGTTCATGCAAGAATTCCATGCTAGTGCGCAAAAATCCCTAATATGATCATGAGGATCTCAGCTACCATCATACTTTGCATATTTAGGAAATTCAACCTTTCGAGGAAAAGGAGGCATGTATAGATCTTTGTCAAAAGGAAATGAGAAAATAACCTCAAGAGAAAAATATGTTCTTGGTTTCTCCTTTTCTTTTTCCAAGCGTAGAATTTGTTTCATTATTTCTTCCATCTGTCTCTTCATGATTTTCATTTCATATGGTTCTTCTTTCTTTATCAGATTGTCAACGTCAAAGTTGTGGGGTAGCTTAACTCCTTGTGGGGAAAAGTGCAAGAAGTATTGTTCTTTGTTTTGACTCAAGGTCAATTTCATAAGCCTTTGTAAGCATTCATCTTATTGAAATTGCAAGATATCTTCCTCAGTTATTTCATTGTCTGAATCACCACCTTGTGATCCATGTGATCCATGTCTAGTATGTTGAGATCTATGTTGAGAACCATGTATAGAGTTGGGATTCTCTTGGTTTTCTTGTCCAAAATGTTTGTCACCCAGTTGTTTTAGGAATTCCTCAATCCTCTTGTTTTGTTATTCCGTGATTAGAGTGTAAGAAACACTATGTGCCAACCTAGGGGAGGATAAAGTAGATTCACTAGATATATTATCAAAAGGTTTGAAACCCCGAGGTACAAGACCTTCTTTAGTTGAGTTGTTAAAGATAGCTTCGTGTTGTTTTCCTTCATGAATCTAAGATCTAGTTGTGACCATCATGAAAGAAGGTTGTCAAAATCCAAATAGGATGAGTTAGGATGACTTGATGTTCAAGCTAGATAAGTAAAAGTGTTCACTTGTCCAAAGTGTAAAAGTGTAAAGGAGATATAGAAAAGATAACTTTCCACAAGTTGTCCAAGCTACGAGGAGATCCCTATGTATGACACTTGTAAACAAGAAAGAGATAGGATAGAGAATCCAAGAGATATGATCAAGGAGATGGTGGACAAGTGAACATTCTACTAGCCAATAATGTAGTCAAGAGATCAAAGTAATCTTTTCTAGCTAGAGGCAATTCCTAACATTCTAGAATGTACCAAATAACAAGATGAGCTAAGAATAACAAAGGAGAAGCAATATTAACGATGTTTGAGGTTTGTCCAAGAGTTCAATTTCAAAGGGTTGCAAAGGTGATTGACAAGATTGGATCATTTCCCAAACAAGATTTGTTTTAAAAGCAAGTAGTGTGAGAAAGCAGTAGTCTTCAAATAATCCAACAAGGGACACATCAACCTTCTAGATACAAGCATATGTGAGTTCTTTCAATGTGTCAAGTATTCCAAGTGTATGTTCAACAAATGTTTTCATGGGTCTTAGCACAAGAAAGAAAATCAATAAAAACTAACTAAGGTCAAGAGGGAAGTGTTTCAACCTTTGTCCACAACTTGATACCCCTTTGCCTCACACAAAGTGATATTGGCTTTGTCACAGACTTCCATCCAACAAAGTACATATGTTGAGTATCTTTGGGTGATCCAGGTAAAGTCCACTTGGATCAATCCTTGCACAAAGGAAGTCACATGACAAAAGAATAGCCTCTAAGTCCTAAGATGTTTAGTAGAGATCTATGTTCATGTCTACCCCTTGTAGTTTCACAAGCAAAATTAAGGCCCATAGCCATATAAGTACCCAAAATGCATAGTCTCGCAAGCAAGATTTAGACCTCTTGGACCTATATAAAGTGAATGTACTCCTCTTTTAGTCTTGTAAACAAGATTTAGACCAAGAAGGCCCTACAGATTCCCAATCAAGTGTAGTATTGCCTAGCAAGATTTAGGAAACTAGGCCCTACACATGAAGAAGCATTAGAAGTAGAAAATAGTGATGTCTTCCCTCTCTTTATATTGAAGGAAGCATTTGATTATAGTGGGATGGAGCAGCCAAGTTCGCTTATTCCCCACTTGGGTCATTCTCAAAAGATTTCTCTCTTGGCAAACCCTCTAAAGGTAAATGCAAGAAAGAAAATGGATAGCTAGTGGAGGTCTAGATTTCTGATTTTCCATGAGAAAAAAGAGAATACTCTCCTACTCCACAGTATCTCCCAAACACATCAAGCACAACTACATTTACCCAAGACTAATTTCAAGTGATCAACTAAGTAGGTCAAGATTTCTAATTTTCCATAAGGAAAAGATCATACTCTCCTACTACTCAACTAATCACAAGACAAGAAGCCTTCTAGATAAGCTAGGTGCATAGAAATCAAATGTTAGCAATCATAAATTTTATTTGTATCTCCAAGGCAACCTACAAGACAAATAACATTAGTAGTTTTAAGATGGAGTCTTTGAAAAGCATCCTACATCACAAAGCATTAGTAGGCATGGAGATTTTGATCTCTTTTGCAAGAAAATCCTACAAAACCACAAGTTAGGGCATAAAAAGAGTATGAAAATGGAAGCAATAGATCTGCAAGATCACTTGTTATTTATTTTTAGAAGACCAAAGAATTAGAAAATGCAAGAAAAATCAAACAATCTCAGCTAAAACTCGGACTATGACATAAGTTAAATATGGGCGACAGTTTATTAGTCTATCAAAAAATCATACGATAGACCTTAAAGAAGTAGGACAATATTTTATCCCAAAATGATATACCTCATAAAGGTTGGGAATCATTTCTCTGTGAGGCATGCGATATTTGTCAGAAAGATAGAACAATATTCTAGAAAATATAATTTTTTTCCTGGTAGTATAATGGAATGTTGTCTGGGTATAGTCTGAAGTGTCGTACGACTCTTTAGCCTGCAAAAATAAAAGTGATGAACCTGTGACAATAAAGAACAAAAAATGCAAGAAATGGAGCTAAATTTGAGAAACCTTCCCCACAATTGGTGCCAAAGATGTTTGATCAAAAGTGTGACACACTTCTATGAACCATTACACTTGAGAGAATCCATGGAAGAAGAAACCTCAAGAAGCGGCACATAGATTCCTAGTTGAAGCAATTTTAATCCTTCTCATGATGATCATCAAATTGGCATTGAGGATTAGTGACTTGACTACTCAAAAATGGAAGATTCAAAGCTAAGAATGAAGCTGGGATGTAAGAATGCAAGCTAAGAAATGAGATTAAGCTAAGAATGTATGCAAGCAACTAGTAATCTAGAATGAGAATGCAAGAGCTATTCTATTGAAGCAATGCAAGAAAATGAAGCTAAACTAAGAAATGAGAGAAACTAAGAGCTAAGAATTAAAATTAGAAAGATTATTCTAAGAAAGTAAGAATGCCAATAAGCCATGATGCAAAAATGACAAGAGTGCAAGATTAGGGACCCTTGAGAAAGGGAAGAGCATCATTTTAAAGGAATTTCCTCGAGAATGCAGGCTGGAGATTAAGATGCAAAAGAATGAGTGGTTGAGATGAAGAGGCAAAATGATATGAAAGGAGATGCAAGGTTAGATAGTGAATAATGGTGAAATGGATTCACCACCTATGAATGGAAATTGAATGAGGATAGGATAAAATGTAGTGGAGGGGTGTGTGTGATGGAAAATGTTGTGAACATATAAAATAAACAAAACAAAAATACAAATACTAACCTCAAAATAGGAAAAATCTGTAAAATGTTGATTTATGATGTCTGTGTATAATTTCAAGTAATTTTGCAACATGTTCCGAACTGGAAATGTCGAGACAGAGAAAACCCAAAAAACTTTTATCTTTCTGAAGGTAGGTCATCCTTGACCCAAATAGCGGGGCAAGGTCTTACCCCAGGGCAGGATCCTACCCCTCACTGAAGGTTGTCCCTGACTTGAAACAACTTCAACAAAAAATCTATTCACAAATCCCGGAAGTTCACCGAAAAGGGTATCCAAATCCAAGCTCCAATTCACAATCATGTACCTGCACTTGCAAGAAAAATGGTTTTGTTGTTTGGATGAGGGGTTTGCCTTGGTCAAACCCCAATTTGGAATCAACCTTAATAATGAAATTGAAATAGGGAATTCTAGCAAGTAGTAGAAGTAGATCTAACAACGAAGCTATGATATTCAATAGATATGCAATTGTATTTGAAATGTAAACAAGTATGTTGATATGAAAGCTTGAACATAACAATGGAAAATGTAAATCAAAACCATAAATGTAAATCCAAAACCTCCACGATTGTATGCTTGGAATCCACCTTGAGGGAAGAATAAATGGATCTTGAAGATGAACACAAGATCTTGAAGGAAGATCACACCATCATGATGGCTAGATCTAGGGTTTGAGTGATGAATCTTGAATGCTTGAACCAAATCCCTTCAAAGGCTTGAATGCTTGAATCCTTGATCTTCAATGGAGAACTTGAAGTGAGAAGAGGACTTGAATGCTTCCTTGAAAATTCTTGATAAAATGCTTGCTTGATCTTTCCTTGAGAAAAACCTTGAGCGCTTGATTGCATAGCTTGTGGATTGAGAAAATGGGAGAGGAAGGCTTCCTTTTATAGTGATCTAGGGTACAAACTTCTAGAGAAGCCGACATTGGAGAATTAAATCACAATTAACCTTAACCCCTAGAAATGGACCCAAATTAAATGCAATTTAAGGATTTACCATTTTGAAACTTGAAATGGCCAATCCAGAAGCGGGAAAAAGAAACTTTCCGAAGCCCGACATCCCGTAACTCCCAAAATCTAAAAAATTGGACCTGGGGTCAAGGATGAGGTAGAAACCACCCTAGGTCATGGTCGAGGTCATCACTGACCTAGGTTGGGGTCTAGGTCATCCTTGACCCTACCAGGTCATCTTTTACCCTGACAGTCAGAAACTCCAGATTCTCAGAGAAAACTGTCAGAAAAAGGCTAGAAATAAGGAGGAGAGAAGCAAAATAGGGGAGAACAACTAGATACATGAAAAGACCAAATCAAGGCACTTACCCTAGACCACTTACTTAGAGGGCTAAACACTCTTAACATGGAAGTGCTTCCATTTTAAGATGATACATTAAGCCCCCACTTTAGCAAGAGTATGGACTCGACGCAAACTCTTGGTAAAGGAAATGAAAGAAGAGATCCAAGTGGATTCACAATGAGATAAAATAACACTTAGCTAAGGACACAAGCCCCCAGGCTAAGGATTCTAACTCAACATACATGCACGAGGGTGTGAAAACAAAAAAGGAAAAAGACACAAAAGAGGGGTTAGTACTAAACAAACCCAAATCAATTAGCATAAGAAACCTTGCTAAGAAACATTTCTCATACTAATATCATATTTGGAAAGCTATCATAAAAGAATAAATGATTAGATAAGAAAGACAAGAGCAACACTATAAATAACATATCTTCATGATCCCGTCCTACTAGCATGAAAGCGAAAAGAGAGAAAGGAAAAAGAGTGATTACCTCACCTAGTAAGATGCCCACCTTACCATGAATCACCAAGGGAGGGAGAGCTAAACAGGTGGCCAAAACTAATATTTCACCCATAAATTGTGCTTGCAATTGTAATGCATCTTCTGACAGCTTCTGGAATACCCATAGATCCACCTTCTTGTATCACTATGAATATAAAATGCGTGTCTCCTCAGGATTTAGCAACTTATGTGCATTACCTTGGGAAGATTTAGCTTATTGGAAATGTGTGTCTCTTCAAGATTTAGCAACTTATGTGCGTTACCTTCCAAGATTTAGCATGTTGAAAATTGAAAAATGCATGTCTCCTCAAGATTTAGAAACTTATGTGCGTTACCTTCAGAATATTTAGCATATAAATGCGTGTCTTTTCAGGATTTAGCAACTTATGTGTGTTACCTTCCAAGATTTAGCATATAAAAAATAAATAAAAAACTATAGTACAAGGGAGACCCTATATATGCCCCCCTCCTTATCGTGGCAGTCTACTATACATGATAAGGAAGAGAAAGAGGATACCTAGTCTCAATACAAGGAGATATCCTATTTAACAATAATGTACACTACATTTTTAGTGAGGCATATTGACCCCTACATCCAAGAGTATAGATAATCATGAAAAGGATATGTCACTTATGGAAAAAGGATCCTCAATGAAAGAGATCTTATCAACAAGACCCCCATCATAGAGGAGTGATTTTAGATAAAATATCATCTTTCAAAGGTGGGAACAAAGATTCAATCATCAAGCCTCTCTACAAAGAAGAGGAAAAGGAATCTTTGGAATGAGGGAAACAACTCTAACACTAAAGCAAGGGTAAGAGTTTATAATGAACATAATTTGCAACATAGAGAAGAGGTGATGACCTAGGACAACAACTTCTCATAAAAAGGTTATCCATAGTCAAAACATCTGTCAATATGATGAAATAATATTGCAATATAAACAAATACCACTAAGCTAAGGAAAGCAGTTCCCTAGACAAAGAGAAAGAAGGAAGAAGCTTTCCCCCCAGAGATAGAGACAAGGGACACCTTTGCAAAACAAATGTCTTAGAAAAGATATCTTGAATAAGATCTATGGATGATTATAAACATTATACAAAACCATAGAGAGATAGGAGAGAAAGAATACCAATTAAGCCCCAATAAAAGACCTAATGGATCTATTAGTGAACATATTTGTCTTCCTCTTTTTAAATAAGAATAAATAAAGACTCTATGTTTTTGAGGAAAAACTATTCATCAACAGTTGGGTAAGCACATGAAGTTACTTCCCTCTGAATTCTTAAGGTACAACTCCCTTGTATGATATCCAAGGAATTATCAACAATGAAATTAACTTATACACTTTTAACCTGAAAGTGCAGAAGGATCGCTCACATACTCTTGGGTATGGAGGTGATTTACAGAATTAACAACTAAAAGAATCACCTATGAGGAAAATTAATGCCTATTAAATACTTCAGAAATATTACAACGTAATGAATAACTTAAGAAAAATAAACTAGAAGGAAACCGGAAGTAACTGAATATGAATAATACATGCACAGATTCAAATATACAAATTTCCAAAGCAATCCATATATTCCAGATTTGATTCAAAGATCAAAATCATGCTAAGCATCCATGTATTCATAAAGATCATATCAAAGTCTCATCAAAAATTAGTCACCAGCTATTTCGAAAAACAAAATCTATATCATCTATTTATTTCAAAAAAGAAATGTCTCTACTTCTATTATCTATCTCTATTTTCTAACCCTTTCTTAGTATAATGCCCCAGCATTAATAGTTTCATGTCCGAGAAATCCTCCAGAAAAACCTGGCTTCTCAGACAACAGAAAAGAAACTGCTTAAAACCAGTTATACAAACAGAAACAGAGTTCAATGTATGTGCTACTTAAAACATAAAACTAAGAAGAACTTGTCCCGAGAACTACAAGCTCTTTCCAGGTTCATCTGACGTGGCAATCTTCACAAGTTTCCATGACCGAAATACATTCGCCAACACCTAGGTCGGCTGGATATGTAAATTCTTTAAGCCTATTAGCTTCTCACGGGTTGCGTTCTTCTCCCATCTTAGTTCCTTGATTCTCTCCGCTTATTTCAGTAACTGCGCCCTATTTAATAGCAACATGGACTCCACGTTGGCAATTCTAGTGAAGTCTTGGACTGTTAACACATCATTCTCCCCGAGGGCATGCATGGTGTCAGTGAACACCTTAACCATAGCATCTGCATCCCTGTTACCTTCATCAATTTGTAGAATGCTTGAGGGATTCACAATTTTAATATCTTTCAGAGCATTCAGGACTTCCTTTTCCATTGCCTTGGCTTATGAGATTGCGGCTTTGAATAGTGTATGCTTCCATCCAAAGTTCTATTTTAAAATGAAGAGCATACATGGATCAACTAGCTTCATCAGATTTTCAGTCAAAAACTTAGTCACACCGTAGCTCTCTATTTCCTGAACCTAAAATACAATTGCCTCACACTTTTCTTCTTCTACCTCCCAACTTGGAACCAGTGTTTGAATCTCACCAAGTAACCCCTCTCCGTCTAGACAGGTAGAAATGAATTCATGGATGAAGGCACTTCCTTCAGTGACAATGTTGTTTACCCAGGATGTGACTACCTCCATTAGAGCTCTACCTTGCTGCACTTGTTTCACCAATTTTTGGTTCTCAACTGAATTTGGATTGAAATCCTGTGAAGACTGAGCCAATGGAAGTATCCCATCATCAGCAAGCGAGGAAAGGAATTCTGCCATAGTGGAAACTAGCCGTTTCAACTCACGTTTCTCCCTTCTATCCTTTTGTGACTGCCCTAGCATGTGATTGGCCGAGAATTTAAATAGATGGTCCCTGGAATCTCTATTTAGAACTCTGAGTTCCATTTTTGTGATCTCAAAATCTTCAGCTTCCAGTTCCTGAATCCCTTCCTTAGGTTTGAATGTGGCTATTTCCATAGTCACCTTTCCAGTTGATGGATCAGTGGATAATCTAGCATTAGTCTTCATCTTTTTCACTTTAGGAGTCCGAGTAGCATACTTGGTAACAATTTCCTTCACAAGCAATGCAACAGGTTTGTAAGTGTTTCTCCTTTTTACCATTTCAGTTAGCCAGGGAGGAATTGAACTAGCAACCATCTGATTATCAAGCATTTTGGCTAGAGTATTTTCGACTTGAGAAACCTCTATATCCATGATAAGAATTTCTTGATCTTTTTCTGTCTCATCTGGTGGAAATGAGATATCCCCCTCAATTTCAACGTCCAAGTAATCCAGTCCTAAGGCCTCCATTTGTGAATGCTTCTCTGATCTTGTTCTCGGTCTTGACCTCTTGGCAGTAGGATGTCCGCTTGAAGGCACCTTTTTCTTGGGAGATGTAACCTTCCCTATTTCATGCAAACCTGGAATAAATCCTTCACCGCAGCCGAGACTCCACAGAAAACAAGACCAGGAAAGAAAGACTTAAAAAGCTATTTATGTTTTTTTTTGGAGGGTTACTACCCAGAAATATAGACTTAAATAAGCATAAGATGGAGGCATTAATTTCAAATGATGTCAAAAATAATGATGCAACAAAAGGACGTCCTCATAACCTGCCACCTTCAATAACTTAATTAATTTTTCCTCAAATAATATCCCCTAGTCGTGCCAAAGATCTCATTAATTCCCCTTGGCAAACTTTCATTGATTTACTTTGTGAATTCTGTCAAATAAAAAACCGCTACTCTTTAAAACTTAATCATTTCACTGCCAGCTCATTGCCACGGGTCCCACCACTTGTCCTTCCACTAATGATTCTGCCCTCAAAATCTTGTTGAACCTCTTCAAACTACTTTGAACCGGAGTTCAAAGTGGTTCGCAGTGGTTCACCACCCAAAGCTTACGTAGGCCAGGGCCCACATGCATAAAACAAACATTAGGAAATAAAACATTTATTGAACTACTTTGAACTACTTTGAACCGGAGTTCAAAGTGGTTCGAAGTGGTTCAGGAAGGGTATAAGCTTTGAAAAAGGTTCATCCAAAGGAAAATCGAACTTGAACTTGGCAAAGTTAAAGACGGATTCTTGACAATTTTGAAGGTCATGGGCACTTTGAAGGATTCCTGTATGGAAAGACTACCAAAGGGATTCGTTAAATGAACTTCACATAGTGGACTTGTAAGGGTCTTTGACACTTCAATAATGGCGACTCTAACTGACCCTAACAGGATCCTAGGAGACTGGATAGAAATACACCTCTTTCCCCCCAGTCCAGAGACAAGAGGAGAAGAGCTCTATATTATATCAGAATGAGGGGAATCCCTTATATCAAAATTATGAAGGAATTGTAAAACTGCACGAGAGTGAGATATAATTCCTAAAGCAGCTCTTTCTCTAACATATAACTTGAAATGTTTACAATCAGCAAGTAAATGTGTATTACTATAATGAAAAGGACATTTGTACTTGGATAAAGCATTTTTTGGTATAGGTTTAAAGATTTCTTTTTTGGAATTCATTAACTCAACATATACCTTTTTAGCCACTTCTTGATGAGTATCAGTGTTATCTACAGTGGGTGTAGGGAGAAGAATATGAAGAGGAGGATGATGATCACCATCACCTACCTTGACTTGAGATTTTGAACAACCAACACCATGCAGGTCTTGTTTAGGGGGTATATGAACTGGATATTTGATACCATGCTCATTAACTCCAAGCCCTAAACCTCTATAACCTTGTTTAGTCACCATATTATATCTAGTAGTGTACATATCATATAAACCTTCTACATGAGGTGATTGTTTATCATGTTCATGAGTAAAGGTTGTATAAGGTGGAATAATCAATTTTGAAGAAGTTTCTTTACCCTTTCCTTTAATATCATCATGAATCGGAGGAGAAGGTAAATCAAAGAAGTCTTGCACATCTTCATCCTGAACTATAGCTTGAATCCCATCATAAGTACGGGAAGAACTAAGGATAGCAGATGGAGAATTAGGCATCGGATTAGGAATAGGAAGATTAGGAATCAAATTAGGAATGATAGGATTAGGATTAGGAAGATTAGGAGATGGTGTATCATCTACCAAACTCTTCACATAATCCAAGAGGATAATAAGTCTAGCACATGAATCTTTAATGAAAGCCTTGAAAGTAGGAAGACTAGTATCAGTCATGTTGGCACGTGAAAATTCAGGCCAAAATATATATAAAATTGTCAGGGAAGTGTGATTTTAATTTTCAACTTTCCTATGACAAAAACTAAAATGAATAAAAAGTGTGTGCATTTGTTATTTTTATTTTCATGTATTAGGTTGTAAATCGCTTTATTCTAATGCACATTTGTTTTGGATAAATAATAATTTAAAAAATTAAAATTAAAATAAGTTGAGCAAAAAGGCAGCGAGAGGGAGTTGAACACTCGACCTCTCAAGCCGACCTTTTTCCTACCTATCTACCCTCCTACCCCCTAACCAGTTAGTCTACTTGTTTTCTTCGAGAGGGTTAGGAGAAAATACTTATCTTTGTTTTTACATGCAGGTGAGAAATAAAGTGCAACCTCTTACACAGGGAGTAATTTCTTCCCTAATTAACTTTCAAATTAAATTAAGAATTTCTTTATGAATTTATGTGTTTTTCCATTTTTATGAAAAAGAATGGGGAGAGGGAGTTGAACACTCGACCTCTCGACCCATTCCTTTTCCTACCTAACTACCCGACTCTACCCCCCTTACCAATTGCTCTATATTATTCTTCAAGAGTGTGTATGTAAATAAATGTATAAATTAAAGATATTATTATCTCATTTGAAATAAATGTTAAAATAAATTTTGTTTATGAGATAGAAATTACATGTGTCATAGTTACTCATGTTTATTTTATTTTTAATTTTGATCTACCCCCAAAACCCTAAAAGTAAAATCATATAATGAAATAAAGATTAAATTTCATGAATTTTTATTGTGATGTTAATTCTTTTTCTTTTACATATCCTTAAATGCAATTTGGCATTTTTACTTAATGTATTTTTAATATTAAAATTTTACCAAATTAGGTGAAAATGTTTTTTAAAATTTAGTGATGTATGATGTATATGTTTTTAGGGTTTTCGGTTTATTCTTTTGTGGCAAATCCCTAAGAGTAATTTTCTCTTTACCCATTTACTTTGATCTTAAGGTATAGATAATTTCAATTTACTATTTTTATGAATTATCTCCTTAAATAAATACATTATGTTTTATTTTAAAATAAAGGAATAATTCTAAATTTAATGTTTTTACTTTTTCTCATTATTTCTTTTATGATTTATAATTAAAGAGATTCCTTATCTTTTTGGTAATTTATGAAGATGACATAGAACATAATGTTAAATTTTTTACATTGATTATCAAATGCATGTATTAACATTTGGCATGAAATTATTTTTTTAATTAATAAATAAATAATTATAGTTTTTTGAAAACCTTTATATGGTATAAAAATAATAAATTTTATCTTGATTATCTAATCTTTGGTGTTTTCGTGCAGGTAATTGAATATCAATATTATTATACACGGAACACCAAAGACTATCAAATCAATTTGTACGGGAAATGTTTGTCTTAACAACCATTGTTATGGTTTGTTTTTAGGGTAGTTGAATAATTAGGTCCTGTGAAAGGGCATGTCCTTTCACAGGGAACTATTGGGATTAATATTTATATGTATTCAATTGTAAACAAAAGAACACAACAATGAATCACGACAAAAACCTGCCTCTCACGGATTGGAATTTAATGCCCAAAATCTTATGTATGAATATCATATAAGTTTTTGTACCCTACTGTTAATATGGTTTTTTACTTTCAATCAGTTTTTCGGATTACTATCAAACCAGGGTGTCCTATTATGCTTTCTATTTTATGCATTCATTTATGATCAGTTTGTACAATTTGAATAATGGTAGCATGGTCTAGGAACCTATTATTGTTTCCTTTCGGGCTCTTAAGTTGAGTTAAAAACCATAGGACCTATTGTACAAATTGTTGTAAAATTTTGTTTAAATAGAAGCTTGTAGGGTGATGGTCTCGTTCTGCAGAAACGAGTTATCTTAAAACCATCTCTGGTTATACACAACATTGAATGTATCTAACTCTATTCCCATTCTGGTATCAGGCACTAGTCTATTTATTCATTTGATTTTGTCATTTATTTCTTTCTGTGAAGTACATTTCTAATCTGCTATCTTATTTATCAAACATTAAATTAGGTTCGGCATTACATTCTAACCTTAGTTTTAGATTTGAAGCATTTTTGATAATTAGGATATTAGGTTGTTTTTTCCTCCAAGGATCATTAACCCCTTTGGAAGGAATTTATGTTGTTTATGTGTGCGCGTGTGCAGTCAGACAACATATTCAATTTAGGCCTACCAGCCTTGGTTCGATCGAACCAGAATTGTAGAGGAATCTATTATGTCTGTTAGTTGGCCTCAAAACGGTCAGCATTTTTGAGCACCAACAAGTCAATTTCACAAAAAAATAAGCAAGTGCAAAATGAAGAGTCATCAACATAATGAAATGGATAATACTTTCATAAACATCATAGGTATGGTAAAGAGATGCTAAAAGAAGGGTAATAAAGAACATGACCACACACCAAAGCATCTTAAAAATCTCCATAGTAAATGAAATGCAAGAAATATTTTTGAATTTTTGTATTTTTGTTGAATATATAGATTTTTTTGTATTTTTGAATTAAAAATGCTAGAGCATAAACTAAATTTAATCTTAAAGAGAAATCTCACACCAAAAAGAAAGAGAGTAAGTATGTTGGGTTCACCAAAATGAATAATGGTGAAATTGAGTCACCACCTATGAATGGAAATTGAATGAGGATAGGCTAAAATGTAGTGGAGGGGTGTGTGTGATGGAAAATGTTGTGAACATATAAAGTAAACAAAAAAGAAATACAAATACTAACCTCAAAATAGGACAAATCTGGAAAATGTTGATTTCTGATGTCTGTGTACAGTTTCAGGCAATTTTGCAACCTAGTCCAGACTGGAAATGCTGAAATGGAGAAAACCCAAAAAACTGTTATCTTTCTAAAGGTAGGTCATCCTTGACCCAGATAGCGGGACATGGTCTTACCCCAGGGTAGGATCCTACCCCTCACTGAAGTTCATCCTTGACTTGAAACAACTCTGACAGAAAATCTATTCGTAGATCTCAAAAGTTCACCGAAAAGGGTATCCAGATCCAAGCTCCAATTCACAATCTTGTACCTGTACCTCCAAGAAAAATGGTTTTTTTATTTGGATGAGGGGTTGTCTTGGTCAAACCCTGGTTTGGAATCAACCTTAATAATAAAATTGAAATATGGAATGCTAGCAAGTAGTAGAAGTAGATCTAACAATGAAACTATGATATTCAATAGATATGCAATTGTATTTGAAATGTAAACAAGTATGTTGATATGAAAGCTTGAACATAACAATGGAAAATGTAAATCAAAACCATAAATGTAAATCCAAAACCTCCATGATTGTATACTTGGAATCCACCTTGAGGGAAGAATGAATGGATCTTGAAGATGAACAAAGGATCTTGAAGGAAGATCACACCATCATGATGGCTAGATCTAGGGTTTGAGTGATGAATCTTGAATGCTTGAACCAAATCCCTTCAAAGGCTTGAATGCTTGAATCCTTGATATTCAATGGAGAACTTGAATGGAGAAGAGGACTTGAATACTTCCTTGAAAATGCTTGATGAAATGCTTCCTTGATCTTGCCTTGAGAAAAACCTTGAGCGCTTGATTGCATAACTTGTGGATTGAGAAAATGGGAGAGGAAGGCTTCCTTTTATAGTGATCTAGGACACAAACTTCTAGAGAGGCCAAAATTGGAGAATTAAATCCAAATTAACCTTAACCCCTAAAAATGGACCCAAATTAAATGCAATTTAAGGATTTACCATTCTGAAACCCGAAATGGCCAACCTGGAAGCGAGAAAAAGAAACCTTCTGAAGCCCAACATCTTGTAACTCTGGAATCTAAAAATTGGACCTGGGGTTAGGGATGAGGTAGACACTGCCCTAGGTCAGGTTCGAGGTCATCCCTGACCTAGGTCAAGGTCTAGGTCATCCTTGACCCTACCAGGTCGTCTTTGACCCTAACTTTCAGAAACTCTAGATTCTCAAAGAAAACTATCAAAAAAAGGCTGGAAATAAGGAGGAGAGAAGTAGAACAAGAGGGAATAGGTAGATACATGAAAAGACCTGATCAAGGTGCTTAACATGACCCTAGACCACTTACTCGGAGGGCTAAATGCTCTTAACATGGAAGTGCTTCCATTTTAAGATGATACAGGTAGAAATGAGTGGTGAGGATTAAGAGGCAAAAATAGATGTTAGGTAAGATAAGACAAAATAGCATTTGAAAGTACAAATCCATTTTAATTGATAATTAATGAAGATTAAGTAGGTGCACACATGTTAATGTGTTCTTTTAATAAAAGTGTAGGAATTTTATATTAAAAGCAATATTTTAGCAATTAAATAAATATGCAAGCTCTAGAAATTAGACCATAGTGTAAGCTTGATATAAGATTTTTTATTTAATTATGTAAAAAGGGATTTTAAGGCTACTTTGCACAATTATGTCTAGTAAATATTCCTTTGAGATTTAAGATTTAAATTGAGGCAATTTGATTAAAAAGGGGGTTCAAGTTCTACTAGACCTTTTACAGTAGCCACATATTCAAATTTCACTTCCTTCTTAGTCACTTTATCCCTCAAGAAATGATATTGGATAGATATATGCTTTCTCTTTGAATGTATCACTTGATTCTTTGAGATATTAATAGCACTTGAGTTATCACAATGAATATTTATAGGCTCATCAATAATTTCTCTTATATCCTTTAGCATTTTCTTCATCCAAGAAACTTCTGTACAATTAACAGTAGCAACAACATATTCAACTTCAGTAGTAAATTTAGAAACTTAATTTTTATTTTTGCTTAACCATGCAAATAATCTCTTTCCCAAAAAGAATGCACCACCACTAGTAATTTTTATGTCATCCACATTTCCTACCCAATCGACATCAATATATGCACTCAAAGTAAAATCATCATCTTTTCCATACCATAATCCATAGTCAACTATATCCTTCAAGTATCTGAAAATTCTTATAACTACAACCACATGATTTTCCTTAGGTTCAACTTGAAATCTCACAACAATTACAGCTACTTTTGATATGTCTAGTCTAGTGTGAGTTAGATTATGCAATCCTCCAATCATTGATTAATATCTTGTCTATTTTTTGTAAGGTGAATCATCAACTTTTTTCAATTTGCAACCGGTTACCATAGGGGTTCCAACAAGTTTGGAATCATCCATCCCAAATTTCTTTAGCAATTCTTTAACATATTTTGACTATGATATGAAAATCCTTGAATCTAACTATACAATCAGTAAATAAGAAATAATATCATCTCACCTATCTTAGACATCTCTTTTTGCATCTCATCTACAAAATCTTTTCTCATCTTGTCATCACCTCCGAAATGATATCATCCACAAAGACTTTAACAATCAAAAGGTTATCATTGCTAATCATAAAATATAAATTACTATTTGTAGTACCTGTATACTAATAAAAGTATCTTCATAGAATTAAGGTTAATCATCAATGATAAATGAAATAGTAACTAATTTAAACCACAATAGAGCAACTATTTAGCAAAATTAATGATCAATTGAGCATCCTATGGCTCTCTAACTAAGATGTTAATGAAAAAGCTCTCAGCAAGCTCTCATTAATGACAATCCTAGAATGAGAATGATAAAGATAAACAATGCTATTGCTAACAATTATCAAAGTAAATGCTAATTAAGCTCTCAAATGCCTTTCTAAACTCAAATTTCAAAAGGATCAATGCAATTCTTAGATGTGTGGTTGATGATTATGAAGGAATTTGGTCTTCCTTTTATAGATTTTCCAATGGTAGGGGGTGTAGTTGTGTTTGATCATGATTAAACCTTGGTTGAGTCCTTGGTTCCACCCTTTGAAGACAATGCAAAGTTTGTGTCCTCAAAGCTTGGGACAAGTAGACAAGATGGATGGTCAAGATTCTCTTTCACTTTGAGTGATTGAGATTGAATTTGGCTTGATCCATGTGAATGCCTTTCCTTTACTCTCATTGGTTGATTGAATTTTCTCTCCTTTTAGTTTGTTGAAAGTAATTGAGATTTATTAATTGATTTAATTGATTTATTTTAGCCATGTACCCCTTGAATGGGTTGAATTTAATTTAATCCAAGACTATACAATTAATTGATTTAATTGTATTTTGATTTGATTGCACTTGATTAAAATGCTCTCAGTTTTGATTTATCTTGAATTAAGACTTGATTTTAATTTTGATTGGCTAAATGTGCATTGTGATTCAATTATTTCAATTTTGTCCTTCATTTGCTTTGATTTGACTTGATTTTCTTTAATTTGATCTTTGTCCATTTTTAGGTGATTACAAATGCCCCTCTTTGATTTGACGTGTGAAGCATGTCGATTCAAAGAATACTCTGATCTGGTTTGATGATAGGTACTAATTCAATGATGGTCGATCTTCGATGTTCATTTGATGTCTTTCAATGGTCGATCCTTGATTTTTGATATGAGATTGGTGTAGATATGATCGATATGAAACTCTCTTGATTGATGTGGTTCTCTGATGATCATTCCTGATATGATGGTTGATTTGATGATTGATCCTGATATGATATCTAATTTGATGATTGATCCTGATATGATACCTGATTTGATGATTGATATGAAACTCTCTTGATGCCAAAACCTGATTTTATGATTGTATTCGATATGATGCCCCTTTCGTTTGATTACGAAAAATTTCCTAATAAAAGCTTTCGCTTTGATTTGATGATCGATGTCTTGATTCTTGGTGATGATATGATTGCGTGCCCCCTCAGGAAATGAATCGAAATGATTTTGGATGATTTGTTTGAGAATTAGAAATTTTGATTTGTTTCCCGATATAGAAATTTGGAAATGCCTCGATCATGAGAGAATTTGATGAGAAAAGATTTGATTGATCAGATTAGATAAGTTGATGATGGTTTGGTATCATTTGATGTCTGTCAAAATCACTTGGTTGATGTTGATGTCAATCTGATAGGATAATTTGATGGGTTGATATTTCTCTCTCAAGATCTAGAGAGACAAAACAATGATTTTCCTTCCTCAAGATATAGAGTTAGGAGATTTGATGTGCTCAAGATGAGCAAATGGATGATAGGGTAACTTGATTAATGTTAGATGATCACTTAGATGATTTGACTAATTGATATTTGATACATGATATGATTAAATGTTTTGATGAGACAGAGTTGATTGGATGTTGTCACACTACAAAATTAGAGATTGGTAGAAGAGAAGGTGATGAACAGGATTAGGTTGCCCCTATTTGATTAGCATGATTGATTTTTGATGATATCCTTGATGAAGCATGAATCATTGATGGATTAGAGATTTGATAATGTATCTTGATGATATTGATGTACCTTTGATAACCAGAGTGAACATGATTTTTGATGATGGATACTTCAGACATTAATGATGTTAGTCAAGACTTTGATTATATATTGATGGAGATTTGATGATGTGGATCAGGACTTTGATTATACATTGATGGACATTTGATGATGTACCATTGATGATATCTTGATTTGGTCTTTTGATGATGTTAACTCCACCCCCTTTCTGTTTTTCTTGCAAATTAAGCTAAGAAAGGCAAAACAATATACAATGCACTTAATCTAAGATGTATGCAACTAATTGTCATTATTAAAAAATTTGGAGCTTATATTCATCATTGAGCATTTTGGAACATGAAATTGGTACAACCCTCACTGGTTCAACCATGATGATATGAATACCTCTTTCCTCGGATTTATACAATTGCAAGTAAACAAACAAAGAATTGATCCCTTTCATATACAAATGTCCTCGATGATTCTTTGATGATCATGTCATTAGATAGGTTTGCATACTGCTATGAATCAATATGGCAAGCACTCAAGAAGAAATCAAGAAAATATCATATCTTCATCATCGCTCATCTAGTCCAAGACTTCATCGATTTGCTAAAAAGACATGATTCCAAAAATTTAGTAACACTTTGAATATTTTTGCTTTTGTTTGTAGATCCATATTTCAAAAAATTCATCTACTTTGATCCTTATTTATGTTTAAGCCTTTTAGATTTTGATCTGATTTGATTAAGCTTTTTAGATTTTGATCTGATTTTTCAAATTTTGTCGTTTAAATCAAGTATTTGGATGTTTGAAATGTGATATTGATCATGAAGTTCAAGTGTCGCCATTTTCCAATTTTGATGCAATGATTTGAGCCAATTGATGTTTACTTTGCTAAGCTCGTTGAATTCAGATTGGTGCCCCAGTTTGATTTGGAAAAGATAGTGCTCTGTTGGGCAATTCCAACCTTGAGAGTTTATTTCCAATTTTTTATTTTTTAGAATTTTCAAAAAATTTATTTTTTTTTATTTTAATTTTTTTTTTTGAATTTTAGAGATTTTTTTTATTTTGTTGAATATTAGAGATTTTTTTATTTATTTTTTTAAATAGATTTTTAAAGGAACATTTTTCACTTTTTTTAGATTTTTAGAGATCACTAGTTCTCAAACAAGATCACCCTAAATTTGTCCCCAATGTCTAGCAAGGTATAGGACATGAAAGATGGATTTGCAAACTGATGATTCACCAATGAATAGGCAATGATGGATGAAACAAGTGTGTTACCCATAGGACCATCTCCTCAAGATTATCCAAGCTAGGGAAAAATAATATCTCAATATAGGCCAATGATGTGGTGTTGGATAGCATATGGAATAATGACCTGATGTCATGACAATGGTCCAAAGGAGTGGACATATCAAGAGACTTTTTCTAACATTTTTTTTCATTTTTTTAAATTCTTTATTTGGATCAAGATTAAGGGATCAATGTGGATAGGATCACACAATCATGATAAAGGGGTGGTGAAGGCTATGTGTGAATGGTTTGGGATTATGGGAAGGCTTCTTATGAACAATGAAGGTGGCTTTAGGATAAGCAAGATCATGATAGGGTAGTGTGAATGCAACAAGTGAATAGGCTGATTGATAGGATAACTCATGTCAAGATACTTAATGCTCATGGATATGTTCAACCTTGTCAAGATCAAAGGTGAAAGATGGAATACAGATGCAAGTGAGATCAATGGTAGAAAGATGGAGGATATGATGGATGAAACTTGCCCCCAAGTGTAGAGTGCAAGAGAGAAAGGAATTATGTATGACACCTATTTGCTAGGTTTTCATCATGGTACTTGTCCAAGATGCCACAAGAAGTGGTTTTCACCATAGGATGGATTTCTTTTCTTTTCTTTTCTTTTCTTTTTTCATTTTTTTTTTTTTTCATTTTCTCTTTTTTTTCTTTCATTTTCTCTTTTTGGATGGACTCAAGCCTCATGCTCTTTGGATACTCCTTGAAAAGGTATGATATGATGTGCCAAGGCCACTGAAAGGTATGCTCAAAGATGTTGATAGGGTGATGGAAAGGTGATATGGTGGATAAGGTAGAGGGTGGCTAAAGATTTATGCAATGGATTGGATAAGGGAAATGGAAGGATAATGAATGAGATGATAATAAGTCTTTCCATGTGTGGGTGTGAAAAAGGGAATGGAAGGATAATGAATAGGAGGATAAGAAGTATTGTCAAGATCAACATCGATACACACCTTGAAGGGTAGTGGAATAATGGAGGAAAAATGGGTGAAATTGCTTAGCATTTTGATGTAGTAGAGGATATGGATCTTAGGACACAAGGACTCAAAAAGGATGGATGAGATGGAATACGTTTGGGAGAATGTGGAGTGGAATCCTTTGGAAGCTTAAATGTCAAATTTGAGTTCACTTTTGTGTGTAAGTCCTTCAAAAGTGACTTGGGAATCCACACTTTCTTTGATTTTTCTTTCCTTTTGGATGCTTTAGAATGCATTTCTTCAATGAGGGATTTAGGAATCCACATTTTCTTTGATTTTTCTTTTTTCTTGATGGACCTTTGTGGTCTCTTGAATATTTCTTTTTTTCTTTCATTCACATGTTGTTTAGATTGGACATGGTTCTCTTCATACATAGGTGGATTCTTGGATTTCTTATTTTTATGTTGCTCATTCAAATTTCTTCCAAAGGACTTGGGATTGGTGGATGAATAAGGTAAATATGGATGGTTCATATGGATGGTCTGATATGGAGGATTGACATGGATGGGTGTTTGGTTTCTCAAGTATGTATGTCTTTGTTGATCTTGATAGGATATAGGGTAAGTGGATTGTGGGATAGGGATGGTAGGAAAGGTTGATGGAGGAATATAAGGACCCAATATGGATTTGGAGAATGTATAAGGTTTCAACTTTGGGATATAGGAACCAAGGATGGATTTGGAAGATGTAGAAGGACTATGTTTATGTACAAATGGAGGTAAATGGGATGTGGGAGGGATATCAACATCTTTATTTTGAGTTGCATGGTCAAGGCTTTCGTCTTTCAGATTTATCTTTGTACCAATAGGCTTATATGTAGCTTTGATAGGAGCAATTGAAGTTTGAGGTAGATATGGAGGCTTATGAAAAGTGGATCTTTGGGTACTTTGATCTTGACAAGGATCTTTTGATAGCCTAGGAAGAATACTTTTCTTTTCATTTTCAATAAGTTTATTAGAGATGGAAGGAATACTTTGATCTTGCTTAGGAGCTGGGTAGGATATAGGAGGTGAATGGGGTGTTTGAGATGGAAGGGTATCTTCTTGAAAGAAATGGAAGGGTGCGAAGGGCTCATCATGGGACTCTTGGGATATGGGACTTTGGTTAACTATAGGATAAGAAGGGATATTATGTTGATCTTGATCCTTAATAAGACTTGTTTCTTTGCAATTTTGATTAGTCTCTTGACATGGAGCCACTTCTAAGGACAATGTAGGATTTTGAATTTTCACATGGGATTATTGAAGGGATGATGGATGTTCATTTGAAATAGGAATGATAGGCATTGTAGCACATGAAGGCTTGAGGTCTATAACCTTTGAAGCATGGAAGAAGTTTGTAGCAAGATGTAGGTTAGCTTGGATCTCTTTTAGAGGTAGCCCTTGAGGGTATACATAGTCATTATGAAAACTATTTGGATCTTTGTTTGATGGAGGAATATTGGATAGCTTTGCTTCTATATGAAATGGAGGAATGGTGGAATAGGTGAAAGCTATAAGATGACCACTACTAGACACGTGTTCATAAGTTTGATCTTCATTAGATGATTCATTAGGATTTTCAATTTCAATTATGTCATCATCAATAAGATTTTGGATTTTATGTTTCAACTCCATGCAATCTAAAGTTTCAAGCTCATTATGTCTATGATATGCACAATAGTTGCTCAAAAAGATAAAACCACATGAAGTGATTTGAGGCAACGTGATGAGATCATTTTCAAGGATTTTTTCCAAAGCTAATTCATATGAAATTCCAAAAGGAGTAAATGATCTATCCCAAGGATATTTGGATGTATTTGTGTTTCTCAAAGAATTTTCATATGATGAATATTCTTGAGATGGGACTAATTCCTCTTGATTTCCTTCATCAAAGATGAGATTCTCTTGATATTTTGAAATAGGTTCTTCATCAAATATTGGTTTATCATTAGGATATTCTTGATCAAATATAGGGTTTTCATGATATTTTTCTTGATCATAGAGGTAAGGAAACAATGTTCTTAATGAGAATTGGTTGGATAATGTTTCCATTTCTTTTTCCATTCGTGAATAGAATATTCTCTTGAATTTTTATTGTTAATTGATTTTTGGATCTTAATGAATGTTTTCTTTTTGTAATCAAAGATCTTCAAGCACAACACAATGATTTTATCAATTATCACAAGAAATTCTTCCAAACAATCCACCTTAGGTCAAATTTGGCTTTTTAATGGCTCCAATAAGGTAGGCTTGCTAATTTATCAAGGATTTAGTATGGATTCCGTTCAAAATGGACTTTAAACTTTCATCCCCCAAGTATGTTAAGGGGCTTTCCACACGCACCAAGGTATGATTTTGCATAATCCGTGAGGACTACTAAAGGAAGTTCAAAAAATTTAAAATCCTTTTGTCACACACCCCATTAAGGATGCATGCATTTCATTTTATAGTGGGTTGGATTCTCGTAGCAAAAGCAAGCGTATCCCACTTTGGGCTATCCCTCTCACCGGCCTCGTTAAGGCAAAACTCAGGAGGCGAGCCCACTAATGTTCTAGCATGGTATTCTCTATAGGACGTTATTTTTTGTTCAATTTCCACTAATGTTCTAGCCCACTTAACAAGGTTCAATTTCCAACCCACTAACTAATGAGAATAGAGTATTGCTACTCTTTTCTACAAACAAGGGGTTTTTCAATTAAGTATTTGGTTTATTCCTTTAAGCTATCCAAATTACTAGATTTTGAAAGAACAAAGCCACAAGTTAAGCACGCAAATCACCAAGTTTTAAGGCTTACCTTTCCTTGTAGCTAACAAAAGTTAGGGGCATTTTTGAGTTATTTCCATGATTTTATGCTTACCTTAGCTATAGTTCCTTTCCAATGTGCTTTTTCTCCAACAAGTTAGTCAAAAAAGCCAACCAAAGTGAAAAAACCAAAGATAAATTTGAAGAAACAAAGACAAACTAAATTTTAAGCCTTACTTGTCAAAGCTTTGCCTTCTCTTTTGAATTTGCTCTCTAGATTTTGAACTTTTCTGTGCCTGCTCATTTACAGTAAAGAGAGTAAGATAATTGAATTTATCAATTTGACAACAAATTAAAACAATAGACAGTAAGCGTCATTGTCTAGCTAATACGCGTGATCAAATTGTTTGCAGGCGTAACTTTAATGATTCCAAGCGACACTTTCTAGTGACACAGGTGACACCAAAAGTTAATCAAGTGTAAACAATTTATTGTTAGGTGCAAAGAGTATTGAAAATTGTGTAAACTGATTTACTCAAAGTGACACTTTAATAGTACTAAGCGTAAGATAGTTAATACTAAGCATGACTTTGTTTGTAAAGTGCTTCGCAAAGGTCTGTCATGAGCAACGATAGATAATCGATAGGCGACACTGCTTAACACACAGGCATGACTTTATGAGCAAAAGTCAGGATAGCTTTATCTCACAGGCGTGAGCATCGAGGTTACAGGTGACAAGAAAGAATTTAAGATAGAATAGAAGTTATTCGACCAGGTGCAAATATTTAGCTAATAGGCATCGAAACATAGATTATAAACGTCATCAGAATGACTGTAGGCATGACTGAATTGATTGTACATGTGACTTCACCTATTTTCTACAAAATATTCATGAAAAATTGAAAATACAAGCATACAAAATATGATCCAAATGATGAAATTGATAAATTGAGGCTTAGAGCCCCACGGTGGGTGCCATTTTGTATACTAATAAAAGTATCTTCATAGAATTAAGGTTAATCATCAATGATAAATGAAATAGTAACTAATTTAAACCACAATAGAGCAACTATTTAGCAAAATTAATGATCAATTGAGCATCCTATGGCTCTCTAACTAAGATGTTAATGAAAAAGCTCTCAGCAAGCTCTCATTAATGATAGTCCTAGAATGAGAATGATAAAGATAAACAATGCTATTGCTAACAATTATCAAAGTAAATGCTAATTAAGCTCTCAAATGCCTTTCTAAACTCAAATTGCAAGAGGTTCAATGCAATTCTCAGATGTGTGGTTGATGATTATGAAGGAATTTGGTCTTCCTTTTATAGATTTTCCAATGGTACGAGGTGTAGTTGTGTTTGATCATGATTAAACCTTGGTTGAGTCCTTGGTTCCACCCTTTGAAGACAATGCAAAGTTTGTGTCCTCAAAGCTTGGGACAAATAGACAAGATGGATGGTCAAGATTCTCTTTCACTTTGAGTGATTGAGATTGAATTTGGCTTGATCCATGTGAATGCCTTTCCTTTACTCTCATTGGTTGATTGAATTTCCTCTCCTTTTAGTTTGTAGAGAGTAATTGAGATTTATTAATTGATTTAATTGATTTATTTTATCCATGTACCCCTTGAATGGGTTAAATTTAATTTAATCCAAGACTATACAATTAATTGATTTAATTGTATTTTGATTTGATTGCACTTGATTAAAATGCTCTCAATTTTGATTTATCTTGAATTAAGACTTGATTTTAATTTTGATTGGCTAAATGAGCATTGTGATTCAATTATTTCAATTTTGTCCTTGATTTGCTTTGATTTGACTTGATTTGCTTTTATTTGATCTTTGTCCAGTTTTAGGTGATTACAGTACCTTTACTAAAACCAATCTTTATTAAGTACTTATCCAACCTTGCATACTAGGCTCTAGGTGCTTTGTTCAATCCATACAAGGCTTTCTTTAGTTGGAAAACAATGTCACTCTAATAAGTTAACGGAAATCCATCTATATGTTCAACATATACTTCCTCTTCCAAGTCTCCTTTTATATATGTTGACTTAATATCCATCTAATATACCTTGATATTTTTGTATGTATCATATGCAAGAAACATCCCAACAACTTCAGTTCTAGTAACAGGGGAAAATGTTTCTTCAAAATATATACCTTCCATTTGATAACATCCTTTGCAAATAAGTCTAGCTTTGTTTCTTATTAACACACCTTCTTCATTCAATTTGCTCTTAAAAACCCATTTAGTTCCTATAGCATTTTTATCTTTAGGTCTGGGAACCAAAGTCCATATTTTGTTCTTTTCAATCTAATCCAATTCTTCTCTCACATTCTTAATCCAACTTTCATCTTTACATGCTTCACTAACATTACTAGGTTCAACTTGTGATATCAAGAAAATTCCATTCCTAGAAATCTTACCTCTTGTCGTCACACCTTGATTTATATCACCAATAATTTGATCTTCTTTATGATTTATATTTACATACCTCAGGGTCTTTTGATTCTCTCTTGTAGTAGATTCATGTGTATCAACTTCATTTCCATCTTCTTCATCTTGTTCTATCGATCCACTCTGATTTTGATTTTACAAAGCCAAATTCTGGTTATCCTCTTCATCATCTGACTGATAACTACAAGATCTTTCCCCTATTTGTACTTACACATTGTATGGATCTCAAAACTAAAGTCATACAAGTCAAATCTCTCCACTAGACAAATAAAGAACACTGTCAAGAATAAGGAAATATGTTGACATCAATGACAAAACATTAATGCCAATACACAGTATGTGTTATTCTCAACAATCTCTACAATAATCCCAACAATATTCCAACTGATCCTTTTTAGAGATAAATATTGTGATTGTTGACTTGGTGGTCAACACTTCCTTGTATATTTGGGACATGGCTTAACCGCCTCTTGTGGGTCGGGTTAAATCTAGCATTTGTATTGGGCATTGATAGTTTCAGCTTTTGGTACAATGACAAATGATTCCAACAATTGGTATCAGAGCCTTGGGTCATGGGTTTGAGTCCCCTTTCAGTGGGTGCACCAAAAGCTCAAACTTTCAATGCCTGATATAAATGCAAAATTTAACCTGACCCACAAGAGGTGGTTAAGCCATGTCATGAATCTCCAAGGAGGTGTTGACCACCAAGTCAACAATCTCCCCCTTAGTACTAACTAAGCCTTCAACACCCACTAAAGGGAGACTCGAACCCATGACCCAAGTCTCTGATACCAATTGTTGGAATCATTTGTCTTGCACCAAAAGCTCAAACTGTCAATGCCCGATACAAATACCAAATTTAATTTGACCCATGAGAGGCAATTAAGCCATGTCATGAGTCCCCAAGGAGGTGCTAACCACCAAGTCAATAGTGACACCTCTCAACCTTCAAAAAAATTTAATGCAACTATGTGTTTAATTTGCAAACATAATAGAGGCTCTTGTTAGGGTAGTCATAACAAAGAGGTTGAAAACTATTTTTCATATCACTAGTGAAACTCTCCTCCTTATGGCCATACAATTGATAATGGGGGACAAGTTCACATACATGAATTGTAAGTATATGAATAACACAAATATTGCATCCATCTTTGTTGTAAAATTTTTCAAGTTGGAAAAGATAAGGTTGTCATAAGGGGAATGGAAAATCATGATAAGGAACAATTTCTTAGGAAGATTGGAAGATACAATCATTAAATTAGTTTATGAAGTAGGTTTACTATTAGTTGATATGACAATGGTACTAAGGAATGCACTAACAGTACCATAGTGGTAATTTTTCATCACAATAGGGTGGTTGATAAATAAATAGAAAATAAAGAATGTAGTGAATGGATATGTTGGTGCAAAAAGGTCATTTTTTCTAATTAGTTTACTATTAGCATACTTAGTTGATTCATATTCACACCATGTTTAAGCTAACTTATATGTTGATATATTGTCCTTACCTTATGCGAGGTTAGAAAACCTTTTGTTTTACCTTATTACATTCACCATGTGTCCCAAAAATTTTCCATAGAGTCCTACACTTGTTGCATTCTTGGAGGGGTAGTTAGAATTTCACTCCTTTCTCACCTCTTCTTAGTTTCTTTTGTATGTAAGGCACCACTTTTTATATTTGTATCAATTACTTATGATATTTCTCAATTTGCATCTTGCTAGTTTGTGGAGAGTTTTTTTTTTGCAAGTGATCTTGATTGTTTCCAAAATGGCTCTGGAGTTAATTGGTAAAACCTCTTCGTTTTAGGCTTAATTTTGAGAGATTCAAGGACATAATGCAAAAAAAATCTGTCTAGAGTGAGATGGACATCATGTTTGTACTCATAGGGGATGAAAACTCATATAATTCACTTCAAATTTGGAGGTCAAAATTTTTGCAACCTTTTGTGGGCCCTATTCGTTGGGTTGTAAATAATTCCATATACTTTACCATAATTAGTGTTAAGGTTTGTGTGTAGTATTTTAATTATGTAAGTCTTTTTTATTTGTAATCTTTTTATTTTGCAAAAATTTTTTTTTTTTTTTTGTAGGTATCTAGATAATATACTATGGAGTACTTGCACTTTGTACCATTTCAACAACCACCTCCACGTGCAAACTCACCCTACCACCTCAACATGCCAAATACCTATCATGCCACCCATATCTACCTAGTCACTTCCCTATCAATGCACAATTGGCATGATGTCATGCTAACATCATTTGTTTTTCCCCAAACTAGCTGCTCCTCTTCATTGAGATATCTTTTTATTTGCCTCAACTTTGAGTCAGACAAAGGCCTTTTTGAGTGATTTTTTTAACGACATGGATTTGTTTGTGCTCTATCTAATGGTATAGCTTATTTTGCATAATAATATATAGATTTTTCCCAATTTTAATTTCTCAAAATTTCTAGAATGTTAAGAGCTTAGATTGAGCTCATACAAGCATAGGGTATCATTTTTTCGAGCCCACATAATTTATCAAGCTCTACACAGTGTGATGCTTATTTTTCATGAAGCATTCCAAAATATCAGGTTTTAATTTTGCCTCTTTTCAGGACTCGTACAATATTTTATATATGTGGTAAATGCACTAAAATAAGGTGCCATATCATTATATGCTTTTAGGGGAATTTATATTTTGCATCATGAGGTTTTATTATATGTTTTTTTCACCTTGATGAAGTTTCAAAGACAACTTGATATATGTTGTCATTGTGCACCTCTTGACATAAAATATGTAAGAACTTATTCTACAACATATAATTTTGTACATGCATTAATATAAAGTGCCACATAAGTGACTTTTGGCCGATTTCCATTATTATACTCCATCATCAACATTAAGAGGGAATCATGACATTTGTATTGCCAATGCTTTATATATTTAGTGGAGTAGTGGAGGAACCTGATGGAGCTTTATGAACTTCATATATTTACAAGGGAGTCACATAGACTTAATATTTTTTATCTCTGATATGGAGGATTCTTTTAGTGGATTATTTTGTGAGGTTCGTGAATACCAAGAACTTCTAAGACATAGTGTACTACATGTCACACATTCTTTGTCATTTGTGTTCTTTGATCATCCATGTTGAACATCAAACACTTCTAAGTGGTGCACTATGTGTCACTAGTATTTTTTTGTTTGTCTTCTTTGATCATAGTTGTGTCTATTGATCTACATATTTAAAATTTGGAGGTTTTTTATTATTTTATATATTATTTCTTCTTTCAATAGGGTTTATAGTTCTTGGCATGATTCATGAGTTCTTCATCATCATGTTCATATTTACATGGACATATTTGTAGGAGGTTTCATCCTTCTCTCTTTTAGAGGAGAGTTTTGTTCCCCTTGTGTTTTATCCCTTTCTTTTTTATGAGATACCCACCAAGATATATAGTATCTCCTCATGTTTAGAGTTCCTCCATTCCTTAGAAATCCACTTAGGGTTAGGAACATATTGTGACATTAGAATTTTAATTTTTTATGAGCTAATTGTCAACCAAAAATAGAGTAATAAAAATTAAGAATGTCCAAGGTGCTCCTTATCTCTTCTTCAAAATTTTGTAAAAAAGAAGCTATCATTAGAAAAATGAGAATTGATAACCACCTCATTTTGACGAAAGGAAATCCCTTTAATAAGTTTCAAATGATTAGCTCCTTGAAGGAGATATCCCAATACATAAGCTATTAGCACATATAAGAAGGGAGATAAGGGGTGTCCATGCTTCATAGATCACTACAACTCAAATGAATCAATCAAGGAATTATTGATAACTAGGTGAGTATTAGCATCTTGGAACATCATACGAGCATGATTTTGCAACTTAGGCCCAAATCCTAACTAATGTAACATCTTGAGGATGAAGTCCCAATGAATTCTATCATAAGCTTTGTCAAAATCTAATTTAACCAGCAAAGCATTTTGGCCTAATTCTTGAGCCTAATCTAGATTTTCCCAAGAAAAAATTAGACTATCAAGAATATATCTACCTTTAATAAACCCAATTTTTTAAATCTCTAATAATGCCTTATACCACTATTTTAATTCAAATAGATAATGCTTTAGCAATAATTTTATAAAAAGTATTCAATAAGGTGATAAGTCTCCATTCAACAATGGTATTTTCATTTTTTCCTTTAGGGATAGGTTTGATTATTCCTTTATTAATGATAATCCTAAAAATCCATTATACAAAGTCTCCAAATAGACCATATAAAAATTATCCTTGATAAGACTTTGATGGAGATGATCTACATTATCATAAACAAAACCTAAATAAATCTTCCCTCAAAGGCTATAGTCACTCTAAATGAAACAATAAGACACAGTACAGTGACAATAACTCACAACACAATACAAGAGTTAACAAAGACCTAGAGAAAATGATATATTTTGTAAATAAGAAAATGCTTTAGAGATTAGACTTATATTGCTATCCAATGTTTAGTAAAATGCAACACATAATATATTCACCTAATAGTAACCAGTTTATAAATCTTGAAATAGTTTTATAAGCACTTTATTAAGGGAACTTTACATAGTATTAAATTCCCTCTAGAATCCAACTTTTCAAAATTCAAACTATCCTATCCCAGTATATCTTCTATCTACACAACTCAATATTCAATCTCTATTGTTGTCTTGCAATGATTTCTTTTTCCAATCATTATTTTTGAATGTGTAGATTCTCTACCTCTATGGCTTCTTAAACACAATTTTAAAATCAATAAATCTATCCACCACTTTTAAAAAGATATGTTGTCGATATAAGACATATTACTAACTAGAAAACTATCCAACTTCTCAAATCAATCACAATGGTCAAGAATGTTGATCTTCCAAATGTAGAAAAACATTGTGTTGTCGATGCTAAAAATTACCAAGAAATCTTAGCAGAGCTATATAGTAGAAAACACAATGTACTATCAATGCCATCGACTACAATAGAACCAACCTAGATAAAACTTTTACAAATCCTATAAAAAAACAAGAACTGAAACAAAAAAAGAAAAGAAAGAAAACCAAAATTTTGAAAGAGTGGATGCTCATGCATCACTCCCCAGGGAACAAAAATAAGTCATGTTCTTGTACACATGAAGTTTTTAATTAACACATGCCTCTCCATTTTCTTTTGTTTCTTCCACAATCTCTCCTACACTAGTATCATCCTCTTCCAATATGGATTCTTATTGCTATTATCCTCATTGTTTACCATCCTTCTATATTCCCTACTCACCCATGCAATAATACAAATAATTCTATGGAAATTTAAGATATCCAAGCCTTCAAACTCCCTCACATTCCATACTTCAACAAAATCATTTCCAGTATAATATAAATATTAATTTATCCTTCCAAACTCTTCTTCCTTTAATAAAGCATTTCATACTTCTCCATCTTCATCATACCTTTCAATATCTTTACAAAAATCTACGTACACAATTCTAAATTCCATATCTACTGCAACAACTTACTTATCCTTATTTGCAACCTTAATCTTTATATCTTTTTTTGTCCCACTCATCTTCAAATCTTCTAGTTTTTCATTTCATTCTTTCTCTATTGTTGTTAATTGTTCCCACAAATCTATATCATTGTTTCCATTTCCTACACCTCCTTCTGCCTCCATCCCTATAGCTTCTTTCTCTTACATTTATATCGTTTCTCCACCATCCTCTCTGCATTTTCTATTATATCTTCTTCTTGTGTAGCATTATAACATGCCTTGACTATCCATCTTTTTTTCTGACCATTTTAATCCATTTTCCTCTTTAGATCTCTTCCATGCTTATGATATTATTTATTTTTCATATACATATTTCAACAATTCCATCTCTTGTCCATAGATGTTAATGTCACTATTCACTCCCTCATCAATTTCATCTTCTTTCAAACTCTTCCCTTTGACCACTTTATTCAAAGATTCAATAATGGTATCATTTTTTAGAAATTAAAATATTACCTCAGTTTTGGCAACCTCTACCTTTTTGACAATATTTTCCTCCAAGTCTACACTACCTTTGTTATTCTTTACACTAGGATCTTTGCCAAACATAAGACCTTTACAATTTCTTATAGTTTCTTCAAGCTCTAAAATTGCTACAATTTTATGATTTTCTTTTTCATTTTCATCCACTATTACCCTTAAATTTTCAAATTCATTTGTTTCTTTCATCTCCTATATAAGACTGTTAGAATTATTTAGAAGAACAAAGAGCGGGGGTGAATCAGTTGTTCTCAGGTCCAGATTTACCAATTGAACTTTCTAGCACTTCAACAATCTCATATCTAATCAACAATACAACTCGATCTCTATAACATATATCAGAAACATATAACATGCAGTCCACTATCTAAAGTAATTATCTTGTAGAATATAAAAATATTCACATCAAAACACTCACACAAGTATAACACAAGGATTTATAGTGGAAACCCAACTTGGGAAAACCACTTTGTAACATGCTACTGATATTTCACTCTTCTGAAGTGAGCTCTGTGAAAAGTCAACCCTATTAAAGGTTTATAAACACACTGCTAGGTGTGACCCTATTAAAGGATTTAAACACTCTGTCAAAAGTGACCTAGTTAAAGGATTTAAGTACATTCCACTAGAATGCCACCTTGATTAATGGATTTAGATTGATACAATGGTTAGAAAATAACAATAGTTTCTAATTTAAAAAATATACAACTCACTTTGCAAATACATATCCACTTCGCACATATATGTTGATTTATTAACTGAGCTTCATTTCCATCTCCAAAAATGATATGCTCGAAATTCGCTTCAAGCAATCACAACTCTGTTCAACTCCTTCACAATTTCACCTTTAGCCTTTTGCTTAGACTTATCAATCAATAACATCAACAACTTCAACCCATACTGTAACCTCACAGTTAGGTTTTCCTTTATACCTATTCAATTAGGTAGATCCATATTTTTTCGCTTAATCTCCTCCGTAGATTTTAGGTTTATGTCAGATTCATCGAATCTTTCCATCATTATGTTCTTCATCCTTCCTTCTAGATACATCTTTAAACTTTTCATTGAATCCATAATAAAATGATTTACCATGCATTTAATGCTCCATACAATTCATTAATAAAGTCAACATGATTTACATATCCCAAGAATTCAACTATGTCAGCTGGGAATCTCAATTATTTCTCCAAATGTAAATTACTGACACTCGATCAATATTGTGTTCTTCTCCTTGGTCATCACTGTGTGTCTTGGTCATCTCTACAAATTGTCTTCCTCGGCTAACACTATCTTTGCTCGATAATTTCCTATCGCTCGACATAAACTGATGTTCGGTCAACACTAAGTTTACTCGACATATACTGGCGCCCGGTCGACACTAACATCACTCATCTTAAACTAGATTTCTTCACTTTTGCTCGATTAAGCCTACCTCTTTAGTCTTTCTTCTTACTTAGATAAACAATACATTATTTTATCAATGTGCCAACTAATCAAGTACCCATTGAAGTATCAAATAACTCAACCTTTCCTTAGGTTCTCTTGTTATCTCCTTGCCCTAATCCTCTTCATCAATCAATAGATATGGTACTATCCTAGATAGAAACTATCTTACCAATTAAGGTTTGACATCAATGACAATATAACAATTGTTTCAATTGTAGTTTCCAACAATCTCCATCTTTGGTATTGATGGCAACACCACATGAATAACACATGATTTACCAAACAATCCAAAAAATCTGTATGTGCATCATAAAGTTTTATAATATCCTTAGCTTCATTCTGATTCACAACATCTTTTCCTTGCCTGACCGCATACATAATTACTCCCTCTAAATTTCTCCAGTCAACTAATTGTCTCTGAATCTCTCCCTCAGTTTGAATGAATCATCTTTGTGTTTTCTTCAGAATCTCTCCCTCCTTGACAATAATGCCATAGCGGTATCTATCACTTACATCTTACGATGTCTTCATGTCAATTCAGTATGTTGTATTTCTCCCTCTATCAGCTTACTAATGATTGATTATTATCTCTCCTTTAATTTTCAGAAATCTAGGCAGCTCCTAAAGTGTGACCTTTTCTACATCAATTTGTCAAATATTATGTGTAGCATATTTGATGCAGTGCTCCTAGTTGACTAGGTAGACTCAGTTAGGGGAATCACCCCTAGTTTACCTCTAAGATATTCATGAGCATCCTTAGGTAAAGCTTTTGTGAATATGTCTGCTATTTGTTCCTTTGTATTCACATATTCCATTCTCACTTCTTTGTCTTGTACCATCTCTCTCAAGTAATGATACTTGATAGCAATATGCTTAGTCTTTGTGTGCATCACTAGATTCTTTGATATATTGATAGAACTTGTGTTATCACAAAAAATAACAACTGGCTCAGTGATATCCTCTTTCATTCCTTTTAACAATTGCTTGATCCACACCAAATTTGAACAATACACTGCAGCTACTACATACTCAGCTTCTGTTGTAGATTAGGAAAAATAGTTATGTTTCTTGCTTGTCCATGAGACTAATCTCTTTCCTAGAAAGAATGCTCCACCACTTGTACTTTTTCTATCATCAACATTTCCATCCCAATCTACATCAGTGTAAACTCTCAGCTCAAATTTTTCATTCTTCTTGTAGTACAATTCATAATCCTCTATCCTTTTCAGATATCTCAGTATTCTCTTCACTGCCATCATATGATTTTCCTTAGGATCAGTAGAAAATATTACCATAATCCCAACAGCTAGGGAAATATCCAATCTATTGTGGACAATATATTATAGCTTTCCAATCATAGATCTATATAGGGTTTGATTCACTTCAGCAGTATCATCAGTTTTAGATAGTTTCTGTCCAGTATCCATAGGAGTACTTACTGGTATGGAATCCTCCATACCAAAAGTTTTTAGTATCTCTTTAACATATTTAGATTGAGTAATAAATATACCTTTCTCCCTCTAATAAACTTATAAGCCAACAAAGAATTTTATCTCACCAAATATAGACATTTCAAACTTAGTTTGCATCTCATTTGAATTTTTTTGACATAGGGCATCTTGTCCTCCAAATATGATATCATCAATAAAAAATTTAGCTAACAAAATCCCTTTACCTTCTTCAGTCTTCATATACAGATTGTTGTTTTCATTTCTTCTTTCAAATCCAATCTTTATCAAATAATTATGTAGTTTTTCATACCATGCTCTGGGGGCTTGATTTAATCCATACAACACCTTGTTCAACTTGCAAACCATATTGTTCTTACTTGGGTCAACAAATCCTTCAGGTTTTTAAGTGTATGCTTATTCTTGTAATATACCATTCAGAAATGAAGATTTGACTTCCATCTGATATACTTTGAACTCTTTATATGCAACATATGCAAGTAGAGTCCCCACTCCTTCTAATTTTGCCACAAGGGAAAATGTTTCCCCATAGTCTATTCCTTCTTCTTGTGCATAACCCTTGCATACCAATGTTGCCTTGTTTCTTGTGACTTGTCCATGTTCATTTAGCTTGTTTCTGAATACCCATTTTGTTCCAATAACATTCTTATCTTCTGGTCTTGGCACCAGAGTCCAAGTATCATTCTTTTCTATCTGATCAATTTCTTCATTCATAGCTTGTATCCAGTCATCAGTCTCTAAAGCATCTTTTACTATCTTAGGCTCAAACTCACATAGAAGACATGTAGGGTCTTTCAACTTACTTCTTGTCAAGACTCAAAATTCTTTATCTCCGATGATTTTATCAGGCTTACGATGTCTTCTTACATGTATTGTGCCAATGTAGGTTTATATTTCTTTTCTCCTTGATCTTGATCTTCAAGTTCATCATCCAGATTATCAGCTTCTTTTTCTGATTGCTCAGTAGCACCCTCATGATGCTTGACAATTCTTATCTATGACTCTGCATCTGGTTCAAGTGTGTTACTTTCCTCTCCTTCTTCCATGTAAACAAAAGATCTATAATCTTCAGGTTCTTGTTTGCCTTGTAATTCATTCTTTTCTGCATATTCATCAACTCTCACATTTTCACTTTCCACAACTTTGTTAGTGTTAGAATTCAAACAATTATAAGCTTTCCTCTTAGTGGAATAACCTAGGAATATGCCTTCATCACTTTTTGTATCAAATTTTCCATTCCTATTGTTATTCAGTATATAGCATTTGCTCCCAAAGTCTCTAAAATACTTCACATTAGGTGCATAACCATGCCATAACTCAAAAGCATTTGTACCTTTCTTGATTTGTACTTGATTTAAGGTATAGACAACTATACTTATAAATTCTCTCTAGTATTTTTGTGCAACATTATTCTCAATCATCAGGGTTCTTGCACTATCCATAATTGACCTGTTTCTTCTAGTTGTTATGCCATTTTGTGGAGGTGTTCTCGGTGCAGACATCTGTCTCTTGATTCCTCTATCATTACAGAACAAATTGAAATCATTTGATATAAAATCTCCACCTCCATCAAATCTCAAACATTTTAGGCTTCTACCTATTTCTTTTTCAACTTTTTCCAAATACCACTTAAACAACTGAAATGCATCAGATTTTTCTTTCAAAATCATTATAGTCATCATCATAGTGTAGTCATCAATAAATAGAATAAAGTACTTATCACCAAAATAACTTTGTACACCCATAGGTCCATAAAGGTCAGTATGAACCAATTCCAAAATATTTTCAGAAGTATTCATCTTTCTCTTAAAACTAGACGTTGTCATTTTTCCCAATTGACACTGTTTACAAATGACATTATCAAGTTTCTTCAATCTCGAAAAACCTCTAACTTTCTTCTTTTTACTAAAATTTACTAGATTGTCAAAATTCACATGACACAACCTCCTATGCCATAACCATACATCATCAAATTTTGCAAACAAACATGTTTCTTCAGATCATAGATCTAGATAGAAAAAGTTACCTCTAGTCTATTCTCCACTTCCAATTAGTTCACCAATGACATCAAATATTTTAGCCTTTCTATGATGAAACTCCACTCAATAAGCAATATAGTTCAACTATGTAACACTCATCAAATTATAGTTAAGACCTTCAACCCAATAAGAATTTTCACATGTGATCTTATCAGTCAACTTAATTGATCATTTTCCTCTCACAAGACATGGTGCATCATTACAAAAATTAACACTTCTACCTTTGTAATGATCTAAGGTTTCAAATTTACTTTTATCACCAGTCATGTGATGTGAGAAACCACTATCAATAATCTATTTATCACATTTACTCACATAAGAAATAAGTGCAGTTTTCTTATCTTCATCAGAATCATCTTTCATAGCAACATAAACTACTTCAATATCACATTCATCAAATTCACTAGTGTCACTGTCAGTTTCCTCTTCAACAATATAACATGATTTCTTACCTTTTTCCTTATAGTCTTTGTACCTTCGGTGATCTCTATTATTTCTCTTATCCTTTTACTTGCTTTCCCTTTCCTCATCCTTGTCAGTCTTGTCAGGACATCTTGCTGCAATATGGCCAACTTTGTTACATGAAAAATAGATTATAAGAAGTTTACCTTTATATTCTCCTTTTCCTCTTTTTAGTCTTCTAGCCATGAGTGCCTCAAGATCATCTAGTTCCTCATCATAAGTGTCACTATCACTTTCACACATTTTTCTTTTTCTCTTAGACTTATGTAAAACCATTTGTGACTTGAATGCAGATTCAACATTAGGAATAGTGTAGTTATCATAGTTAGATAGCTCAAAAGAAGTAAGCTTACCAACAAGACTTTCCAGAGTTAGAATGTTACCAGGGTTACATCTTGATTCTTGAGGTGCTAAAATTCTGATAGCATAGATAGGAATCAAAGTTCTCAATACCTTACCAATAACAATCTCATCATCAATGATTCCATTAGCTCCTCTAATAGAACTCACTATCTCCTTAATTCTACCACAGTACTGAGTAATATTTTCACCTTCTTACATTTTCATTTCATCAAACTTACCTCTTAGGCTTTCAGCTTTTTCTCTCAGTACATTTGTATCACCACCATAGATAGTTGCAAGAGTATCCCACATTTTGTTTGCAGTAGTACAGTCTTTGATATCTTCAAATTCAAAATAGCTTAAAGAAGATACAATCTTCAACATTGCTTGATTGTGTTCTTGTTTTTATTTCATCTCCTCAGCAGTTAAAGGTGCAACAGGTATAACATAGTCATGTTTAACATAGTACTTCATTGAATCACCAATACCAACTAGATGCAATTTCATCAGACTTTTACATGCAGGGAAGTTCTCTTTGTTCAACTTCGGTACCTCCTTTTAATACATCTTGATCATTAGCTTCAAGTACCTTTAAAAATGTTCTTTGTAAGCACCAACAACTCTAATACCAATTGTTAGAATTATTTAGAACAACAGAGAGGGGGGGTGAATAAATTGTTCTCAGGTCCAGATGTACCAATTGAACTTTCTAGCACTTCAACAATCTTAGATCTAATTAGAAATACAGCTTGATCTCTATAACATATATCATAAATATATAACATGCAATCCATTGTCCAAAGTAATTATCTTGTAGACTATAACAACATTCACATCAAAACATTCACACAAGTATAACACCAAGGTTTATAGTGGAAACCCAACTTGGGAAAAACCACTTTGTAACATGTTACTGATATTTCACTCTTCTGAAGTGAGCTCTGTGAAAAGCCAACCCTATTAAAGGTTTACAAACACACTGCTAGCTATGACCCTGTTAAAAAATTTAAACAGTCTATCAAAAGTGACTTGGTTAAAGGATTTAAGTACATTCCATTAGAATGCCACCTTGATTAAAGGATTTATACAATGACTGTTAGGTCAACCTTGATTAAAGGATTTAGACTGATACAATGGTTAGAAATTAACAGTAGTTTCTAATCTGAAAAACATACAACTCACTTTGAAAATACAGATCCACTTCACACATATATGTTGATTTACTGACTGAGCTTCATTTCCATCTCCAACACTGATCTGCTCAAAATTCACTTCAAGCAATCACAACTCTATTTAGCTCCTTCACAATTTCACCTTCAGCCTTCTGCTTAGACTTATCAGTCAATAACATCAACAACTTCAGCCCATACTGTAACCTCACAATTAGGTTTTCCTTTATACCTCTTCGATTAGGTAGATCCATCTTTTTCCACTTAATATCCTTCGTAGATTTTAGGTTTAGGTCAAATTCATTGAATATTTCCATCATTATGTTCTTCAGCCTTCCTTCTAGATACATCTTCAAACTTCTCATTGAATCCATAATAAAATGATTTACCATGCATTAAATGCTCCATACAATTCATTAATAAAGTCAACACAATTTACATATCCCAAGAATTCAACTATGTTGACTGGGAATCTCAATTCTTTCTCCAAATGTAAATTAATGACACTCGGTCAATACTGTGTTCTTCTCCTCGGTCATCACTACGTGTCTCAATCATCTCTACAAATTGTCTTCCTCGGCTAACACTATCTTTTCTCAGTAATTTCCTGGCGCTCGACATAAATTTATGTTCGGTCAACACTAAGTTTGCTCGGCATATACTAGCACTCGATCGACACTAACATCACTCAGCTTAAACTAGATTTCTTTAATTTTGCTCAGTTAAGCATACCTCTTCAGTCTTTCTTCTTACTTAGATAAACAGTACATTATCTTATCAATGTTCCAACTAATCAAGTACCCATTGAAGTATCAAATAACTCAACCTTTCCTTAGGTTCCCTTGTTATCTCCTTTCCCTAATCCTCTTCATCAATCAATAGATATGGTACTATTCTAGATAGAAACTATTTTACCAATTAAGGTTTGACATCAATGACAATATAATAATTATTTCAATTGCAGTTTCCAACAAAGACATGTTCCTACTACAAATTATTTTTCTTCTTCACAATTTTTAGCTTAATATATTGTCAAGTCTTGTTGCAATATTAACTTTGCAATCTCTCTTCTATTCCTACTATTCCCTTGAGAATTTATCTTAGCACCATGTCCTGTAGCATTGTCTTATTTTGTTGTTTTCTTAATCTTCCATACTTTGGTTCCCATAGCTTTATGTTGGTATCTTTTTATTGTTGCCCCTTTTTCCCATAACGCATGATCTGATTTTTATCTAGAAAGAATATTCTCTATGCCTCCTTGCTTTCCAACACACCACATAATATGATTTCTAATTGTTCTTAATCATTTCCTTCATCCTTTGCACCCATTTTTTTAGCACTATCACTATTAAAAATACCTTCTTCTTTGCATTTTAATCATTTCCTCTCACTAATTGGTTTCTTTTACCAACTTGGTATTCAATAACCATGATCAAAAACAAGTTGTGGAAACTCTCCTATTCTATTCTCTCTTTTAACTTTCATATTTTTATTCTTATATCCACATATATGACCAAGATCAACATTCTCACTTCTATTAACCTTTGCAATAGGTTGTTGTCTAAATTCTTCTTTATTCTTGTCTTCACTTCTTGCCAACTTTTCCATTTTGTGGATTTTTTTTCCTTTATCTACAAAATCTTCAAATGCATCATGAAAATTTGGGGTTTCATCCTTATCTTCATTATCATTATGTAAATTGTCTACTCTATTCTCATTCTCATTCTCTGATTCTCTTGCATGTTTCTCTATCGAAACCTCTTCTTGAATTACTACTACAACTAGTCTCCTCTCACTTTCATCTTCAACTCTTTTTGTGCATACTTTTCTTGTCCCTTCTTCCATCACTTTCAAGGTCTAATTCTTGATCTTCTTTTTAAGGCTTTTCATACTTGCAAACACATATTTAAACACAACATTAGAAAATAAAAAAAGAGGTGAACATGTCTCCATGAGTGCTCCTTCATGGAAACCATCCTTTCTTCTTTAATTATTCTCTTGAGGCCTTCTTGCTACATTTCTCTACAATTTATCTTATTTTCTTTCATTTTCTCCATGATGAGGACTTCCTTCACCTCTTCTAGTGTACACTGTGTTGGAAAGAAGGAACACTAAGAGGGGAGGGTGAATCAACATTTTAATAATCTTTTCCTTATTTTACCAGTTTTAATATTCTTAGAACTTAATCCAAACAAAAATAAATATTAGAATAGAGGAAATAGAAACACAACCATAACATAGTGATTTTTATCATGGAAACCCAAATTGTGTAAAAACCACAGTGGGGTTGATACCCACTGTAAGGAATAAAAAGTTGGAGTGTGCTCACCAAAATGTAAGATTAAATATATGGTATATGTGGGTTTTTAGATGTGTGTGAATGATCTCTATGAATAGATAGGATTAGGGAAGGTAAGATCTTCCTCTTAACCCCAAATTCCCAAAGGAATGATCCAAATAGATTAACCACAAGAAAATGGCCAATGCATAAATGAATCAATTGATGGAGAATATGAAGAAAGAAGAAATCCTTATATTCTGTATTAAAATATTAATTGAATTGAAGACAAATACTAACCTCAAAGTATGATAGATCTGAAAAATGCTATTTTCTAATGTCTGTACTAAGTTTCAAGAAATTCTGTGAGCGGATCTGGAACAGAAACACAGAGACGGAGAAAACCCAGAAATCTTTTCCTTTTTCTGAGAAAGGTTGACCTTGACCCAGGTAAAGGTAAACCTTGACCCCTTTATGTTGACCTTGACCTGTGCTGCTTCGACGGAAATTCTATTCACGGATCCCAAAAGTTTACCGAAAAGGGTGTCTAAATCTACACTATAATTCATTGTTCTGTACCTGTTCTTGCAATAAAAATGTTTTTTTTTGTTGGGGGGAAGGGTTTGCCTTGGTCAAACCCCAATTTAGAAATTAACCTTGAAATTGAATTAAAATTATAGTAATAAACAAAGTAAATGAAACAATTCACCTTGCCTATGTTGAAACCCTTGTGGAGGATTCAAATCCTTGAACCCAAAAGTATGGATGCACCAAATGAATGTAGAATTGGATGTAGGATGTCTCAAATCAATTCTCTTTAGATCTTCAACACCAATCTTGAATGGATCTTGGAATAGGAAGAAGCTTGGATTGATGTGGATGAAGAAATCTTCAACAAGAGGGCTCCATAGAGATTGAATCCTTCAATGGCTACCAATGGATCTCCTTGATAAAATGAATGTTGAATTCTTGAAGATGGATGAATGCTTAAATGTTTTCCTTCTTTTTGCTTTCTTCTTGATTTCTTGATTTCACTTGAGAGATTATGATTTTCGATGGATTGAAATGAGAGGAGAAGGCTTCCTTTTACACTAATCTAGGGCATAAACTTTTAGAGAGGCCAACATAGGAGAATTAAATTCCCATTAAGCCTATACCCTTGGAAGTGGACCTAAATTGAATATCATTTAAGATTTTACCATTTTGAAGCCCAAAATAGCCGACCCAGAAGCGGGAAAATAAATCTTTCTGAAACCTAACATCCAAAAACCTTTGGATTTTGAAATTTGGACCCTAGGTTAGGGTCAAGGTCGACCTTGATCCAAAAGGTCAATCTTGACCCTGACATCAAGAACCTCAAATTCTTAGAGCAGGTTTCCAAGATTAGGTAGGAAGGAAGTGGGAAATGGGGCAAAACATGGGAAAAAGCCAGATCCAAGTCAAAGACCCATTCAAGGCATTTGAAATGATCCCAAACCACTTAGTCGAAGAGCTAAACCAGTCCTAAATGGAAGTTATTCCATTATCTGATGCTACATTTAGCCCCCACTTTAGCAAGAGTATGGAATTGAGTTGTAAGGGGATTACAGATGGTAATCAGGTTGTAATCACTAGATAATAATAATATTGGACTCATTGTTGGTGGACGTAGCCCAGGGATTGGGTGAACCACGTTAAATCTTTGTGTCTAATGTTCTCTTATATGTGGTTTATTATTTTCTGATATTGGTTATATTTGCATGTAATTGTTATTTATGCCTTGTTAATCCTAACAAGTGGTATCAGAGCGAGGTTTTTTTTTCAGTTATCCTCTGCAGGAAGATCTCACAGTTTAGTGGGAGTCTCATGGTTGAGTGGGAGAAATGGTAGAAAAGGGTAGGGTGAAGGTTGAAAAGTTTAATGGGCATAGCTTTTAGTTATGGAAAATGCAAATGGAGGACTATCTCTATCAGAAGGATCTATGGCGGCCATTGGAAGGAAAAGCCAAGAAACTGGCAAGCATTTCTAATGAGGACTAGACAATTCTTGATAGAAAGGTTCTTGGTAGTATTTGATTATGCCTGGCACAATCAGTGGCATTCAATATTATAACACAAGCAATGACAAATAAAGATTTGATGAAAACCCTAGCGAAGTTGTATGAAAAGCCCTCCGCTTCAAATAAGGTATTTCTCATGAAGCGTTTGTTTAATATGAAAATGGTGGAATGTGGGTCAATTGCTGATCATTTAAATGAGTTTAATATAGTTACCAATCAATTAACTTCTGTCAATGTTATTTTTTATGAAGAAGTTAGGACTCTCTTGATTTTTTGTTCTTTGCTTGAAAGCTGGAATGGCTTGGTAATGGTTGTTAGTAACTCTATTCCTGGTTCTAACACCCTAAAATTTGATGATGTTATTGGTGTTATTCTGAGTGAGGAAATTCATAGGAAAAGCTCAGGTGGATCCACATTAGATAGTGTCTTAAACACACAAAGAAGAGGTAGAGCCAATGAGAGAGGAAACAAATATGAAAATCATGGAAAATCAAAGGGAAAGAGGTCTGAATCCAAAGGATCAAATGATTGCTGGTACTGTAGAAAACTAGGTCATAAGAAGAAAGATTTTTGGTCTTAGAAGAATAAAGAAGGAGACAAACAAGAAAGTAACGAGGAGGCAAATGTGGTAAGTAATAAACCCGAAGAGGATGCCTTGCTTCTTTCTTTAGAAAGTATTGATGATTCATGGGTTTTAGATTCTGGGGCTTCATTTCATGCTACACCCCATAGAGGTTACTTTCTTGATTATGTCCAAGGGGATTTTGGGCAAGTTTATTTGGGCAATAATGAACCCTGTCAAATAGTTGGAAAGGGAAAAATTAAGATTAAGTTGCAGAATGGGAATCATTGGCTACTCCAAGAGGTAAGACATGTTCCAAGGCTGAGTAGGAATTTAATTTCAATAGGGCAACTGGGTGATGAGGGTTGCAAGTTACTTGTAATGATAGAAATTGGAAGGTTTAAAAAGGTTCCTTAGTAGTAGAAAAAGGTGTCAAAGTAGGCACCTTATATCTTTGTACAAGTCATATTGTTCCTTCTACTTTAATTGCTTCAGAAGATAATGAATTTTCAAGAACAGTGGCTACAATTGAGCAGGAAGAACATCAGACCGTTGTTGTAGATTCTGACACAGCACTATGGCACAACAAACTCGGGCACATGAGTGAAAAAGATATGAAATTACTTCATTCAAATAAAGTTTTACCTGGTCTGAAATGTGTCAATATGGATTTCTGTGAAATTTGTGTTTATGGAAAACAAAAGAGAGTTAGTTTTGTAAAGAGTGGGAAGGAAAAGAAAAATGAGAGATTAGAGCTTGTGCATACAGATGTATGGGGACCAACTCAGGTATCTTCCCTTGGTGGCTCTCTGTATTATGTTACATTTATAGATGATGCAACAAGAAAAGTATGGATTTATTTCCTTAGAAAAAAATCTGATGTATTTCAAACTTTTAAGAAATGGAAATGCTTGGTTGAGAATGAGACTAGTAAAAGGTTAAAATGTCTCAGATCTGATAATGGTGGTGAGTATTGCAGCACATAATTTGAATATTATTTTTCCTCTAATTGTATTCGTAGGAAAAAAGCTGTACGAAGGACTCCACAAGAAAATTGAGTGGCTAAACGCATGAACAGGACAATAATGGAGCATACAAGGAGTATGAGGTTGCATGCTAGGCTACCCAAAAACATGTGGGCAGAGGCTGTGAACACTGCTATATATTTAATCAATAGAGGCCCCTCTACTCCTTTGGACTGTGGTATTCCAGAGGAAGCATGGAGTGGTAAGAAGGTGAGTTATTCTTTTCTCAAAACCTTCGGATGTGAAGCTTTTGCACATATAGATTCTAAAAATATAACCAAGCTGGAAGCTAAGTCAAAGAAATGTGTATTTTTTGGATATGGAATTGATGAATTTGGTTATAGGCTTTGGGATTTTGAAAATCATAAAATTGTAAGAAGCAGGGATGTCATATTCAATGAGAAGGTGTTGTACAAAGATCTGTTGCAGCAGCATGAGAAGAAAGAAAATGATTATGTAGTACTGGACGATACTCCAAAAGATGATGTTCTAGTAGTTCCTTATGCTCTTTAACAACAGCAACAACAAATACCACACACCCCAGTGAATGTTAGATAGTCAACAAGGCTAAGTAGACCTCCAGACAGATTCTCTCCCTCTTTGTATTCTATTTTATTAACAGATGCTGATGAACCTGAATGTTATAATGAAGTTGTGCAGGTGGATACAAAGCTTCAATGGGAATCTGCAATGATAGATGAAATTGACTCTTTGTTGCAAAATCAAACATGGGATTTATGTAAGTTACCTGCAAGTAAAAGAGCTTTATAGAATAAATGGGTTTACAGGATAAAAGAAGAGGATGGAGGTAAGAAAATATTTAAAGCCAAGTTAGTTGTAAAAGGATTTGCACAGAAAAAGGGTATTGATTTTGATGAGATATTTTCTCCAGTTGTTAAAATCACTTCTATCTGTACTGTTTTAAGCATTGTGGCTACTGAATATTTGCATTTAGAGAAGCTTGATGTTAAAACAAAATTTCTTCATGGTGATTTGGATGAAGAAATATATATGTTACAACCACAAGGATTTGAGGTCAAGGGTAAGGAGAATTTGGTGTGCAGATTGCAGAAGAGTTTATATGGCTTGAAGCAAGCACCTTGGAAATGATATATTAAATTTGACACTTTTATGAATGAGCATGGATACAGTTGGTGTCATTCTGACCATTGTGTTTATTTTAAGAGGTTGGATGATGACAACTACATTATTTTATGTTTATATGTTGATGATATGCTTGTAGCTGGGTCTAACATGGATCACTTTAAGGGGTTGAAACATCAGTTAGCACATTCATTTTCTATGAAGGATTTGGGGGAAGCAAAACAAATCCTTAGTGTGAAAATTTGTAGAGATAGGAAAAATAGGAAGTTGTCTCTATCTCAAGCTAATTATATTGAGAAGGTGTTGCAACGTTTCTCTATGGAGAATGCCAAAGTTGTCAGCACACCTTTGCTTGGTCATTTGAAATTGATTAAGGAGATGTCTCCTAAGATATTATAAGAAGAGGTTAAAATATCTAAGGTACCTTATGCTTTAGTTGTAGGGAGCTTAATGTATGCTATGGTATGTACTATGCCAGATATTGCACATGTAGTGGGAGTCATTAGCTGATATATGAGTAACCCTAGTATTGAGCATTGAAATGCAATCAAATAGATTCTCAAATATTTGAGAGGTAGATCCAGTAAGTGTTTACACTTTTGGGCATCTACTACTGTTGTACAAGGCTATGTTGACTCAAATTTGGCAGGAGATATAGATAGCAAGTGGAGTACTACAGGTTATGTATTTATGATTGGTAGGACAACAGTGAGTTGGATTTCTCAACTACAAAAGGTGGTTGCTTTATCCACTATAGAGGTAGAGTATGTTGTTGCTACAGAGGCAGCCAAGGAGATGATATGGCTTAAATTCTTCGTGGAAGAATTGGGACATCCACAAACGGATACTTTTCTACATACAAATAGCCAAAGTGCCATTCACCTTGTGAAGAATTCTGCTTTGCACTCAAATACAAAACACATACAGTTGCAGTACCATTTCATTCGGTCAATTTTGAATGATGGGTAATTAAAGCTGGAAAAGATACATACATATGATAATCCAGCAGATATGTTTACAAAGGTAGTAATAAGGGAGAAGTTGAACTCATGTTCAGCTTCAGTTGGTCTTCTAGATTGAATAGAATAAAGGAATAGCTGAGTCTAGGGTGGTTCGATCCAATGGGAGCCTCATATGGTAGCATTATTTCTACATGATCAGTCTCCAAGTGGGAGGTTTTTTAGTGTGGATATTGATCATTCACCAAGTGGGAGATTGTTAGCTTGTGGTGACTAATCAGGAAAGTACTGTACACTTTTCCTCCTATCTCATCGGGGTTCAGGGCCAGGCTGGGCCCCGAGCAGGGGTTTGGGGGCAGTAGCCCCAAGAGAGGGGGTTCGGGGGTGTAGCTCCTGAGGCAAATTTTTTGAGACCAACATATTTTTGGCTATTTTTGGGCCAACTTGATTGTAACTCATTCTAACCCTAAAGTGGAAAAATATTGTATAATATGGCTTAGGGTTAAGGATTTTGTAATGTATCATTTTAGTACTTGTGGCAGAATTGAGTTGTAAGGGGATTACAGATTGTAATCAGGTTGTAATAATTGGATAATAAAATATTGGACTCACTGTTGGTGGACGTAGCCTAGGGATTGGGTGAACCATGTTAAATATTTGTGTCTTGTGTTCTCTTCTGTGTGGTTTATTATTTTCTGATATTGGTTATATTTGCAAGTAATTTTTATTTATGCCTTGTTAATCCTAACAAAGACAATCTTATTGAAATCAAAGGGAAAAAGGAATCCTCAAGCCCCCAGAGACTCAAGTCTTTGTCAACTCCAAGATTACAATAAGAGAGACACCTCTATAAAAAGATAGAAGAGGGTGTGATTACCTTGCCCAATGAGAACTTATGTCCCATTGTGAACCACACCAAGAAATAGCACAACTGGAAATATGAAGTTGAACCACCTAGTGAATGTGGCTACTCACTAGTCAACCCATCAAGGATTCACCCTTAGGAATATTCTATTCCAAAAGAACAAAGCCAAAATAAAAGAGATCCAGTCTTAAGGACACCTCCGACCTTAAGGGATCAAAAAATTGAAAATTGAAATTGGAGGGATCGTGAGATCCTATAAGGTAAAAATCCATGCTTTAAGGATTACTCACTAATCCATAAAGGGAGAAGAGAGCTTTGAAAAGAAATATATATTGAAAGTGCATGTGTGCAAAAAGTGAGTAGAGCATATGCCCCCACATTAAATTCATTGCTAACACTTTAATAGGAGAAATGGCTTGAACAGAAACATAAACAACTCCATTGATTATGTTTCCACTACAAGATGCCCCCAAGTGAAGATAAATCAAGGGAAATACCACATAAGCATACAAAGAACACAGAAGGGATCTACCTACTATGGGGTCAGTATGATCATAAGATAATATTTATATATGATATTATTGCAAATGAATTGACATCATTCCCCAAAGAAAGTAGAACTACAATCACAATGGAGGAAAGAAAATGTAAGAGTTACGAATAAGAGTCTTTTCAAACCACAACATAGAGACAAAAAAGAATCAATGCTACCAAGTCACAAATCCAAGCGGACTACACAAGGAAAATATTTACGAACAATAGCACATGTACAACATAACAAGAAAACAACATATAGAATAATAGAGATACATATAGAGGAATATTACAATAGGTTTGATTCCTTTATCACCTTGTACCAACAAAGTAACAAGGGTCGTATAAAAGAATCTAAAAAACATTTAACAAACACATTATGGGAGAAGCACAGTACAACATGCAAACACACAAAAAACTACCATGAAGGACAAGCCAATCAAGCACATTGCCTACTCTCCCCATCTTATTCTATGTCATTTAGGGAAGGTGGGAAACTCGCAAGAGGGACTATATGTTGGATACAATTGTCTGAAGGAGATTGTTGGATTAATTGTGTGTTGTCTTTGATGTCACACAAATTTCATATCAATTATCATGCTTAGTCGGTCAGCAAAGAAGTTCCCAGTGATTACCGAGCTCAGTCGGTCAGCTAAGTGATTCTCAGTGTTTACCGAGCTCAGTCGGTCAACGAGGCGGTTTTCTATGTTTATCGAGATCTCTCGGTCTTCAAAGGATGTTGTAGAATTTGCAGTGGTAACCAAGTTCACTTGGTCACCAAAGCAATTCTTTTTGGATTAGTGTTTACCAAGCAAGGTCAGCCTAGTAAAGAATTTTGTTTGTTTATTTAGCCAACTGTTGTAATGAGTGTTAATGTTTGTAATGATTATTAGTGCCGACTTGACAATGTGAATGGACAATCTGAATGGTATATATAGAAGGTCAAGTTGTGAATTAAAAGTGTGTGCAAGTGAAAAAGAAGGAAAGTGTGAATGAATTTTGAAGGATGGTTAGATATCCTTGAGGAGCAGCAGAAATATATTTGATCAGGAAGGATCTAGTAAAGCAGAATAGAGATCTGTAATCAGAAAATTAGTTGCATCATTATTCAGGTCATTTCATTGTTACTTTCTTACCATTGTAGCAGTGATTTCAAAATCTCTTAACAGAGTTGGTTTAACAGCCATTTTGTAAATCCTCTAACAAGGTGACAGTTATATTGAATTATTTCAAAGACCTCTTACAAGGCCACTCCTAATAGGGTGATTAAATCCTCTAACAAGGTCACACCTAACAGTGTGTTTTGTAACCTTTAACCGGGTTGGCTCCTAACAAGGCTCACTTCAGAAGAGTGAAAAATAGTAACTAGTTACATTGGTGGTTTTTCCCATATTGGGTTTCCATGTTAAATTTGGTGTCTCTTGTGCTCATGTTATTTTCTTTATGCATGCATGTTAATCACTGATGAATACTTAAGAACAGTTATAATTAATACTCACTACAATAATCGAGTTTCAACATTTCTCTGTATGATTACTGAGTGACAGCAGTAAATGAATTATTAAGACATCTAAGGGATCTGTGGTAATATTTTTGTGGTTAACTGATTCACCCCCCCTCTCAGTTACTCCATCTATATTTCCAACAATTGGTATCAGAGCATTTGGTGCTTGCAGGAAGGGTTTCAAGGACCTAAGCTAAAGATCAGGATGTCTTACAAGAGAGAAATTCCAAGGCTTAACAGAGATAACTTTTCAGCATGGCAAGGTCTCATGAGACTTCATCTGGCTTCCATTGGTGATTCAGGATGCAAATATCTTGATCAAGAATATACAGCTCCTACTGGCACATTAACTATTGAAGACATTGCAGAGAAAAAGAACCATAACACCATGATGATAGACATTGCATCAGCTCTCAGCTATGAAGAATTTGATGAGATCAAAGACTGTACAACTGCTTATGCAATGTGGACCAAGCTAAAGAAAATTTATGGTGGTGATTGCAATGTGAAGAGAGCCAAAGCAAAAAGCCTAAGAGGATAGTTTGATCAGATGAAAATGAGAGAAGATGAAAACATTGCAAAATATGTTGAAAGGATCAAGGCAAGTGTTAGTGCAATCAGAGCTTTTGGAGGAAAAATTGATGATGAAACTTTTATAAGTAAGGTTCTCAGAACATTACTTCCTATCTATGAAATAAGAGTATCTGCTATTCAAGAAAGAAGATGTGAAGAAAATCACAATATAACTTTGGATGCTTTAGTGGGAAGATTGACAGCCTTTGAGTTGGATAACTATGACAACTATGTTCCAACTTTGAAAAATATTGAATCAACATTTGAGGCCAAACTTTCACTTAAGAAGGGAAAGAAAATAAAGGACACCCAATCAGAGAGTGAAGAAGAATCAGAGGAAAGTTATGATAGTGATCTTGAAGTTATTGAAGCATTACTTGCAAAGAAATATACTAGAGGCAGAGGTAAATACAAAGGTAAAACTCCTTTAATCTATTTTTCATGTGAAGAAATTGGTCATATTGCAGCTAGGTGCCCAAACAAGATAAGCAAGGATGAGAAGAAAGGTCACAAGTACAATGGCAAGAAGAATTTCATATCATTCAAGGATAAAGGTAAGAAAACATGTTTCATGGCTAAGGATTCTAATAATAGTGAAGATGAAATTGTCTACATTGTTTTAAAAGATGAATCTGATGATGATGAAGCTAAGATGGCACTTATCTCTCATGTAAGCAAAAATGATAAATGGATCATAGACAGTGGATGTTCACATCATATGACTGGTGATAGAACAAAGTTTGAACACCTTGAAGACTATGATGGTGGTAATGTAAGGTTTGGAAACAATGAACCTTGTTGCATAAAAGGAAGAGGACAAATCTCATTAACCAAAGAACTTATATGTGATAATGCATATTGGGTTGAAGGACTAAAGCATAATCTTCTAAGTGTAGCACAACTAATCAACATTGGATTCAAGGTTGAATTCATGCATGGCAAAGAAAGATTGCTGGATGACAAGGGAAAACTGATTGGATCAGGCAAACAAACCAAAGGTAACTTGTTTTATCTTGATCTTGGTGAATGCTCATGTTTTATTTCTCAAATTGAAGAAAGTTGGTTATGGCACAAAAGGTTATGTCATGTAAATTTTGATAATATGGTAAAAATAAGCAAATTCAAGAAAGTAAGAGGCATTCCTACTTTGAAGAAACCTGATGTTGGTCTATGCAAGAATTGTCAGATTGGAAGAATGGGAAAGACTAGCTTTAAAAGTAAAAACTATCAGTCTGAAGATATTTTGAAAATTGTGCATACTGATTTATGTGGACCTATTGGAATTGAGAGCTATACTAGAGAAAAATTCTTTATTCTCTTTGTTGATGACTACTCTAGAATGATGACTGTTATGTATCTAAGAGAAAAGTCAGAAGCATTTGAAAAATTCAAATGGTATTTGGAAAGAGTAGAAAAGGAAACAGGGAAAAGAATGAAGTTCTTGAGATCAGACAGAGGTGGTGAATTCATCTCCCATGAATTCAATAATTTTTGCATTGAAAGAGGAATCAAAAGATAGGTATCAGCCCCAAGAACTCCTGAGCAAAATGGAATAACTAAAAAGAGGAACAGATCTATCATGGATTGTGCAAGGACTCTAATGATTGAAAAGAACATTCCTATGAAATACTGGAAGGAAGCTATCAGCACTACAGTTCATACCTTAAACCGAGTACAGTTGAAGAAAGACACATTCAAAACTCCTTATGAGTTATGGTATGGCTATAAACCCAATGTAAGTTACTTGAAAGTATTTGGTAGTAAGTGTTACATCTTAAAAGAATCTAGAAAAGGATATTCTTGCAAGACTAAGGCATATAGATGTTTGAATTTGTCTACTCACAAAATCATAGAAAGTGCACATGTGAAAGTTGATGAGTTTGCAGAAAAGACTGAAGAAGAAAGCAAAAGGGAACCAAAGGATTACAAGAGATTTGTTTACATTGAACCTGATACATTACCAGACACATCTGTCAATAAGGAGACTACATCTACCAAGCCCATTACAGTAACTGAGTCACAAGAACAAGTTCAAACTGAGTCACAAGAAGAATTTCAAACCGAGTCACAAGGACCCGAGTCTCAGTCTGAAGCTACCGAGCCAATATCTACCGAGCCTGAGCAACCAGAATCTAAAGATGAAATTCAAGAAGATGAGAATGTAACTCATTCAAAAGGCAAGGAACCTGTATTGGCCAAATATGTCAGGAGGCATCATACACCATATCAGATTATTGGAAACAAATTAGATGGTACTATGACAAGAAGTAAACTAAAAGGTAAATGTTTACTTTCTGATTTTGAACCTAGAAATGTCAATGATGCATTGGAAAATGAAAGTTGGATTGAGGGTATGAATGAAGAAATAAAACAAATAGAGAAGAACAAAACATGGACTCTTGTACCTAGGCCTAAAGATAAAAATGTAATTGGAACAAAATGGGTATTCAGGAATAAGTTGAATGAAGATGGTCAAGTATCAAGAAACAAAGCTAGATTGGTGTGTAAAGGATATTCTCAAGAAGAGGGCATAGATTATGGTGAGACTTTTGCTCCTGTTGCAAGATTAGAAGTTGTAAGAACTCTACTTGCATATGCAGCACATAAAGGATTTAAGGTATATCAGATGGATGTAAAATTTACATTTCTCAATGGTATTCTTGATAAAGAAGTCTACATTGAGCAACCTGAAGGTTTTATTGATCCAGACAAAAGGAATATGGTCTGCAAGTTACACAAAGCATTGTATGGTCTGAAACAACCCCCTAGAGCATGGTATGAAATATTACACAACTATCTTATTCAAATTGGTTCCAAAAGAGCTAATGATAACAGTAGTTTGTACATCAAGGAAGGACCAGATAACAAAATTGTTTTGGCAGAAATATTTGTGGATGATACTGTGTTTACAGGTAATGATGATCAATGCAAAGAATTTTCAGAGTAAATGAACAAAGAATTTGAAATGTCTATGTTTGGTCAAATAAAGTTCTTTATTGGTCTTCAGATTCAGCAGAGCAAGAACGGTATCTACATTACTTAGTCTAAATACATCAAGGAAATACTTAAGAAGTTTGGTATGGAAGAAGCAAAACCAGTTGGTACTCCCATGTGTACTAGACTGAAGCTTACCAAAGATGATGATTCAAAAGAAGTAGATCAGACCTTATACAGATCAATGATTGGAAAATTACAGTATGTAGTTCATACAAGGCCTGATATTGCCTTAGCAGTTGGTATAGTAGCAAGATTCTCAGCAAAACCTAGAGAAAATCATATGATGGCAATCAAAAGAATCTTGAGATACTTGAAAAAAATTGAAGATTATGGCTTGTGGTATAAATTTGGAGACAATCTGGACTTAAAAGTGTTTACTGATGCTGATTGGGTAGGAAACATTGATGACATAAAGAGTACAAGTGGTGGAGCATTCTTTCTTGGCAAGAGGTTGGTATCTTGGACCAGTAAAAAGCAAAATTGCACATCCCAATCCACAGCAGAAGCAGAATATGTTGCTACAGTAGTAAACTATTCTAATATTGTTTGGTTTAAATAGTTATTGGAAGGCATGAAGGTTGAGATCAAAGAACCAATTGTTATATTTTGTGATAATACAAGTGCAATAAATATTTCAAAGAATCCAGTAATGCATTCCAAAACCAAGCACATTGCTATAAAATATCACTTTGTCAGAGAATTGGTGCAGGACAAGGAAATCAGATTGGAATATATTCATACAAAAGAATAGATTGCAGATATATTCACCAAACCACTACCTAAGGATGCATTCTTGTATCTAAGAGGTAAGTTAGGGGTCATTCCCCTATCCGAGGCTCACTAAATAAAGTTTTAGTGATGCATCAACCAGAGCATATTGAAGATCAGTCAGTTGATGCAGCTTAGTCAAGGAATCATTGCATATGAATTAGTACTTAAGGTACATTGCTATTCACCTGGTATGTGTTGTCTTTGGCATGTGTTGTCAAAGAGGGAGAGTTTGTTGTCATATTTCAAGAAATTTCTTAAGATTTCTAAGAGGGAGAGTTTTCTTGGAGAGTTTGAGAAGTTAAGAGGGAGAGTTTTCAATCTGAAAGGGAAGTTTGCTGACAGAGGGAGTTCTCATAGATGAGAATCAGAATGAAGCTAAGGATATGTTCCTTACTCTATGTATTTTGTAAAATTTCATTGTGCTATGACATGTTGTGTTTCCATCAATGCCAAAGAGGGAGATTGTTGGATACAATTGTCTGAAGGAGATTGTTAGATTAATTGTGTGTTGTCTTTGATGTCACACAAATGTCATATCAATTATCATGCTCAGTGGGTCAGCAAAGCAGTTCCCAGTGATTACCAAGCTCAGTCGGTCAGCTAAGTGATTCTCAGTGTTTACCGAGCTCAGTCGGTCAGTGAGGTAGTTTTCTGTGTTTACCAAGATCTCTCGATCTTCAAAGCATGTTGTAGAATTTGTAGTGGTAACCGAGTTCACTTGGTCACCAAAGGAATTCTTTTTGGATTAGTGTTTACCAAGCAAGGTCGGCCCAGTAAAGAATTTTGTTTGTTTATTCAGCCAACTGTTGTAATGAGTGTTAATGTTTGTAATGATTATTAGTGCCGACTTGACAATGTGAATGGATAATCTGAATGGTATATATAGAAGGTCAAGTTGTGAATTAAAAGTGTGTGCAAGTGAAAAAGAAGGAAAGTGTGAGTGAATTTTGAAGGATGGTTAGATATCCTTGAGGAGCAGCAGAGATATATTTGATCAGGAAGGATCTAGTAAATTAGAATAGAGATCTGTAATCAGCAAATTAGTTGCATCATTATTTAGGTCATTTCATTGTTACTTTCTTACCATTGTAGCAGTGATTTCAAAATCTCTTAACAGAGTTGGTTTAACAGCCATTTTGTAAATCCTCTAACAAGGTGACAGTTCTATTCAATTGTTTCAAAGACCTCTTACAAGGCCACTCCTAACAGGGTGATTAAATCCTCTAACAAGGTCACACCTAACAGTGTGTTTTGTAACCTTTAACCGGGTTGGCTCCTAACAGGGCTCACTTCAGAAGAGTGAAAAATAGTAACTAGTTACATTGGTGGTTTTTCCCATATTGGGTTTCCACATTAAATCTGGTGTCTCTTGTGTTCATGTTATTTTCTTTATGCATGCATGTTAATCACTGATGAATACTTAAGAACAGTTATAATTAATACTCACTACAATAACCGAGTTTCAACATTTCTCTGTATGATTACCAAGTGACAGTAGTAAATGAATTATTAAGACATCTAAGGGATCTGTGGTAATATTTTTGTGGTTAACTGATTCACCCCCCCTCTCAGTTACTCCATCTATATTTCCAACACTATATCCAACGCAGTAGGAATAATAGCCATTTCCAAACAAGGATCCTCTTGAGAATCGTAATATTTGATACTAGGTGTAATCATCAATTATGTTGAAAGCATATTAGGTAAATCAATATCAATGTCAATAGTCTCATATTCATCATTAGTAGCATTAGTATCATCAAGAGTATCTTCTTCATCAATATTAATCAAAATAGAATCTAAGATACAAATAGAATCATCATAATCATTCATCTCAACATCATTATTAACATTAAATTCTTCTAACACATCAGGCATAGGCTAGTCAAAATAAGGTAAAGAACTTTGAAGAACAAAGGCACGAGCCTTAGCTTGAGCCTGAAGCTTCTTACGATGTTCATTGGCATATCGACTATGTTTAGTCTTGTTTGATATTTGTTGAGAACTAGGAGGAATAACCACAGGTTCCTTCATAGGTTCTATAGGAGGATTAATAGGATTCTTAGTAGGCTGAAAAGAAACACTAGGAGCTTGATTAATAGAACTAGAAGCCATGGATAAAGGAGGTATGGAAGGTGTAGGAAAAAGACCACGGTTAAGATCCATTTGAGGCATGCTTAACTCAAGAATCTTGTGATGTTTATAGGCTTGATATGAGTGAAAAATGTTATTAGGTCAAGAAGGACATGAATTAGGTAATGAAGGCCAAAAGAAGTCAAGAGTATCACAATCCCTGGGCCTAGAAGGTTGATATAAACTATGATTAATCGTATTCACTTCTTCATCATGAATGAATTTAAGACACTTATGGATAGGAGAAGAAATGACATACATGGCATTCAACCAAGGAAAACCAAACTTAACTTGAAACTGATCAGATGTAGGAACAACAATGAAGGTAGTGTCCACAACTTTACCACAAAGTTCAACATGCAAGTTAATAGAACCAAATGATGGATAAAGAAAACCATTACAATTTTGAATCCACACATCCAATGTATCATAAGAATCACATTGTAAGTTCTTCATAAAAATATTTTCTTCAGTAATAACATTGACTAAGGATGTAGGATCAACAAGACAACCGCACGTAGGTATCTTAGAAATCCTAGCATAAATGTAGAGGGGACCATCAGGAGCTTTAATAGTCTTAGAATCATCAAAGGTAATCAAGAGTTCCCTAGGTCTTTTATTCTTAGGTTGTTTTTGAGGTTTAGGTTGAGGTTTCAACTTAGGCTTAGGTTGAGGCAGAACTTGAAGTTGGGGTTGAGATTGAGGGCAAGATGGAGATACAGATTGAGACAAAACTGTTAATATGATTTAGAACAATAGAGAGGGGGGGTGAATTAGTTGTTCTCAGGTCCTGATCTATAAAATAACTTCAAATTTTTTTTCTTTAAATCATATCAAGCAACCAAATCAACCTCGGTCATCACCGATTCAATAATATAAACATATAACTCAGCAGTCCACTACCCAGTTGTATTTAACTTGTAAAACACAGAAATGTTCAAACCTAAACATTCACACAAGTTTTGACACCAGGATTTATAGTGGAAACCCAATATGGGAAAAACCACTTTGTAACATGCTACTATTATTTTCACTCTTCTGAAGTGAGCTCAGTTAAAAGCCAACCCTGTCAAAGGTTACAATACACACTATCAAGTGTGACCCAGTTAAAGGATTTCAATCACACTGTTAAAAGTGAGCTTGGTCAAAGGACTTACATACACTCCATTAGAATGAAACCTTGTTCAAAGGATTTAACATATGACTATTAGGTCAACCTCTATTAAAAGGATTTTGACTGTTACAACTCACTTTGCAAATATCAGATCCAATTCAGTACACAAATGTTGGTTTACTGACTTTGAAACTTTGCCATCTCCACTTCTGATCTGCTCGAAACTTTCCTTCAAGCAATCACCACACTTTTTCCTTCAACCTTTTCGTTTATCCAGTCAATAAAACTTTACTATTCTTCCAGCATCTGTTTCACCAATGCATACACATACCTAATGCTTTGGTTCCCTTAATACTTTCCTCTGTTAGGTTAACTTATCTTTTTCCGCTTAATCTCCTTCGTAGATGTTAGGATTAGGTCAGATTCATTGAATCTACCTGCTTCATGTTCTTTGTCTCCTCTTCTAGAATCATCTCAAATCTCATAAAGATTTACAATAAAATGTTTTACAAAGCATTAAATGCTTCTATACAATCAATAAATAAAGTCAACACATTTTATATAATCCAAGAATTCAAACAATGTCGTCCCCAAAAAGAATTCTCTTCAAATATAAAATTGTTGATGCTCGGTCAATACTGTGATTATCCACTGGGTCACTACTAAAACTATTTCTTCGGCATAAACTGTCCTCCTCGGCAATTTACTGACACTCAGTCGACACTAGATTTTTGCTCGACATCTACTAACTCGGTCGACTCTATCATAACTTGGCTTAGACATAATTTCTTCATTTTTGCTCGGTTAAGCCTACCAGTTTAGTCTTCAATCTTACTAAGATAAAAAATACATTGTCTCATCATTGTGCAACATAATCAAGTACACTTTGCAGTATCAAGATAAATCAACCTTTCCTTAGGTGCTATTGTTACCAACCTTTCTTTCCCTTTTCACAATAGATATAGTACTTTCCTAAGTAGCAACAGTCTTACTAGTTAAGGTTTGACATCAATGACAATACAACAATTGTTTCAATTGCAATTTCTAACAAAAACAACATGCTCCACATGGTTAACAATATGATTAAGATCATCCACCTTTGAATCTTAAACAATATCCATAGAAGATGGCTGAACAATGGTATTAGTATCATGTGTAGGAAAAGGATTTGTATAGATTTGGAGGTTTTGATTAGGAGGAGAAACAGATTTTTTCCCACTACCATCAAAATTATCAATAGATAAAGCATTAGAATCAATTAAGTCTTGAACCTTATGTTTTAAAGAATAACACTTCTCAGTATCATGGCCATCATGACAATGGTATTGACAAAAGGCTTTGGAATCAAAGAATTTGGATGCCATCGTAGTAGGTGAAAGAGGTCGAATAGGAGTTAATGTAATCATATTAGTAGTTAACAATTTATTCATAATAGAATGCAAAGATTTAGAAAGAGGATTAAATGTACGATTCAAATGAAAAGAAGTGGATGCAGAAGTGGCATTGTTGGATGCAACAACTTGATCAACAACTGCATTTGCTTGCTTATTTATCTTGACATAGTTGTTAGGTTTTTGAAACTTGTTTGGATTAGGAGTAGCATCACTCTTATCAACTGGAACATGAGCCATTGGAATGTTGCTCTCAAACTAACTCACTTGTAATTGATAATGATGAATCACTGCACAAAGTTATTGAAAAGAGGTAAATTCAGTAAGTAGAATCTTATCTCTAATATCCTTTTGTAAATTTCAAATAAACATACGCTGAATATCAATATCAGGAACAAGATAAGAAATTTGAGCATACAAATGCTTAAATCTACCAATAAATTCAGTCAATTTTTCTTTAGTATTTTGTTTACAATGCATCAAATTAGTTAAGGACACTTGTAGATCAATGTTATTTTGGAATTTTTGGATAAAGGCATTAGCAAGTTTTGGAAAAGAGTCAATAGAATATGGAGGCAAGGAACAATACCATTGCAAGGCCTTATCATGAAAAGTTCTAGCAAACAACTTGGCTTAAAATCCTATGGTCATGAGCATAGTCACTACAAAGGATTTGAAATGTTTTAGCATGAGTGACAGGGTCTCCCTTACCATTGTAATTCTCAAGATAAGGCATATCGGCTTGCTGAGGAATAGGAACATGAATAATGTCTAGGGATCAAGGATTTCCCATGTCACATGTAGGAATAATAAACTTGGATTGAGTTAAAGATGCAAGTTGTTGTTGTAAAGAGGACACAGTTTGAGCCAAACTAATGATTGTGGAATCATTAGATGAAATAGGAGGCATAGAAACATTATAAACACTAGGAAAAATGTAGGAAGTGGCGGGAATGGAAGACACAACTGGGGGAACACTTGGAACTACAGTTGGAAGAGGGTTGGAATAGGTAAAAGGAACACTATGATAAGAAGGCTTTGAAGTAGGTAGAGACATGGGTGGAACACTCATAGGAAGAGAGGGAACAACTGTAGTCACTAAAGAAGGAGTATAAGTAGGAATGCTAGGTAAAGGAACGAAAGAAGGTTCCACACTAGCGACAGGAGGAGTGAATCCTAATTCTTGAGCTTCCTGAGCTAAAGGTTTGACATTTAAATGCACAAGATGATTAATACCATGCAAGGGATTAACACCTTGATCACTATTATGAAGGACTTTCTTAAGAGCCTCTTTAGCTTGAATAGAATCTTGATTATGGTTTTCTTGAATAATTCAATTTCCCATTTTATCAAGTTCAATTGAAATTTTTTGAAATTGTTTAGGAGGAACTCTGAAAGTGTCATCCTCATCATGAGATGAGTGAGAATATTTATGCTCCATAGTAGGATTGGAATCATGAGTAATCAAATTGTCAGTCGAGATCCTAAGGAGAGGAGAGGAAGACTCAGGATCAAAGAAACCCATAAGTCTGTGACTTCTTCTAACCGGAATATTATAAGTAGGACTAGAGGTAGTAAATCTCATATACCAATGCAATGCAAATAAACTAAACTAGGAAAACACAAAGCATGAACAAATAAATGGTTTTGTATTTTGTCTTTATATGATTTTTTTTTTAAATGTAAATGCAAACACATAAAAAAGGCTAATACATGCAAGATCTAACACCATAAAAGAAAGAGTTATCTATCGTGGGTTCACCAAAAATGTAAGGAATAAAAAGGAGTGTGTTCACCAAAATATACGATTAAATATATGGTATGTGTGGGGTGTTTAGATGTGTGTGAATGATCTCTATGAATAGATAGGATTAGGGAAGGTAAGATCTTCCTCTTAACCCCAAATTCCCAAAGGAATGATCCAAATAGATTAACCACAAGAAAATGGCCAATGCATAAATGAATCAATTGATGGAGAATATGAAGAAAGAAGAAAACCTTATATTTCATATTAAAATATTAATTGAATTGAAGACAAATACTAACCTCAAAGTATGTCAGATCTGAAAATTTTTATTTTCTAGTGTCTGTACTAAGTTTCAAGAAATTCTGTGACCGGATTTGGAACACAAACATAGAGATAGAGAAAACCAAGAAATCTTTTCCTTTTCTGAGAAAGGTCAACCTTGACCCAGGTAAAGGTCAACCTTGACCCCTTTATGTCGACCTTGAGCTGCATTTCTCTGACATAAATTTTGTTTGCGGATCTTGAAAGTTTGCCGAAAAGGGTGTCCAGATCTGCACTGTAATTCATTGTTCTGTACATGTTCCTGCAAGAAAAATAGTTTTTTTTGTGGGGGGGGGGGGGGGGGGGGTTCCTTGGTCAAACCCTAATTTAGGAATTAACCTTGAAATTGAATTGAAATTGCAGTAATAAACAAAGTAAATGAAACAATTCACCTTGCCTATGTTGAAACCCTTGTGGAGGATTCAAATCCTTGAACCCACAAGTATGGATGCTCCAAATGAATGTAGAATTGGATGTAAGATGTCTCAAATTAATTTTCTTTAGATCTTCAACACCAATCTTGAATGGATCTTGGAATAGGAAGAAGCTTGGATGGATGTGGATGGGGAAATCTTCAACAAGAGGGCTCCATAGAGATTGAATCCTTCAATGGATACCAATGGATCTCCTTGATGAATTGAATGTTGAATGCTTGAAGATGGATGAATTCTTGAATGCCTTCCTTCTCATTCTTTCTTGCTTCTTGATTGCTTGATTTCTCTTGAGAGATTATGATTTTCGATGGATTGAAATGAGCGGAGAAGGCTTCCTTTTATACTAGTCTAGGGCACAAAATTCTAGAGAGGCCAACATAGGAGAATTAAATTATCATTAATCCTATACCCTTGGAAGTGGACCTAAATTAAATATCATTTAAGAGTTTACCATTTTGAAGCCTGAAACAGCCGATCCGAAAGCGGGAAAATAAATCTTTCCAAAACTTGACATCCGAAAACCTTTGTATTTTGAAATTTGGACCTTGGGTCAGGGTCGAGGAAGGAAGTGGAAAATGGGTCAGAATGGGATAAAAAGCTAGATCCAAGTCAAATACCCATTCAAGGTGTTCGACGTGACCCCAAACCACTTACTCAGAGAGCTAAACCAGTCCTAAATGGAAGTGCTTCCATTTTCTAACACTACACCCACAATAAGTTTACTACCTTGTTAGAAGTATAGCTTATTAAAATAACAAGAATGCATTAGCATTCAAGCATACTTCCTAGAGCACACTACTCAATCACCTTAGGCACCCACCCAAGGAAGTCTATGTTACACCTAATTGCATTAAGTGTTCTCATTAGTTTCACACATATAGTCGATAAAGAATAGAAAACATACAAGTCGGTCAAAGCACCAAGTCTAGTAACTAAGTAGAGAAAAAAGGAGAAAGACATGTTAATCGAGCACATACTTGATTGAGAATCAACACTGAGCTACATGTTTACCAAACATCAATATTTTACCAAGGAAGAGATACAAAATTTACTGAGCAATACATGATCGACATAAAATTTTGGAATGACACTGAAAACAAGGCAAATGGTTTTTACCGATCTATAAAAGTTTTTACATAAATTGAGGTAAAGATTTCTTGGAGATATCAAATTGATTGGTTATGATCCCTATGCAGTTTTGAATTAGGTTATTCATTTGGATCGTTGATCAAATATTTTCTAGATGATTCCATAACCCTAATTAGGTCTAAATTGTTATGATTTAAGTATTGTAAAGATGTCACATTACAATAATAGTGATGGCAAGTAGCCACCAGGAGGAGACAATTTGAAGATCAGATAAGGTTATGATGTTAATTATTGAATAAGTATTCAGGATTATATGATAAATAGAATAGACACTACCGAGCAATATTTGAAGGAGATATCTATCACAGAAAGGTGATATCAGTTAAGCGCTAAGAAGATTTGATATTCAACAAAGTTGCAACATCCAGATCATTTATATTGTTACTTTCTAACAATTGTGACATAAAATCTCTTAACAAAGTAAACTTAATTATCTCATTGTAAATCTCTTAACCGAGTGCACACTTAAAGAGTGTTGCTAAAATCCTCTAATAAGGTAGATATTAACAAGTCTTAAATGTTACTCCTAATAGGGTAAGATCATCACAAGTGGATAAAAATTGTATGCCCTAACAGATAACTTTATTATTGCAGTAGTGAACTTTGTGGGTTTCATCCCCATCGTAGTTTTAACCTTCTAATAAGGGTTTATGGGATACCAAAATCTTTGTGTCAAGTGTATGAATTTTCATGAATGTTTATTGGATAGATTAGATGAATTTACTTTTCATTTATGTTCATCAATGAATAGTATTTATGAATATGATAGTCAGTTAATGAAGGATATTATCTTGTGGATTGAGAATAAATATTTTTAGGGTTACTGATTCACCCCTCCCCTCTCAGTAACTCACCTTTGCATAATCCCAGTAGTCTCACTAAATTACAAACACAATACATATTTAATAGTAAAATGAGATTTCATAGTTAGAATTTAACTATGCTTTATTATAGTTTCATGTAGTTTCAATTATAGATCTGATACCCTGAACTCATCAACCTCACCAATACTTTTCTCTATAACAAAAACTATCTAAACTTTGACAACCCTTATGAAAAATTGGTTGTATCACTTTAATTACACATCCATTAGAACCCTCACATCTTTGGAAAAAATTCCTAATTCCCTTCATCCATTATGTAATGGTACAAACCGTAATTCACCTTGTTAGGTTGGCATAAAAATGTTTTTGGGAAATGTAAACCATTTTCTAATCAACTACCCAAAATGTAAATCAAAGCTAAAAAAAATGAAGGTAATCATTGATTCACCTTCTTACAAGTCAGCTCAACTGATTTTACTAACCTTTGATTATTAAAAACACTTTATTGACTTTCGCAATATGATTTTCCATCATGTCAGCTCTGTTAGACCGTTCTTCGTGTAAACTAATACTTAGAAGTGTGTAACTTCTACGTGCACTAAGATATGATAATGAAACTTTTACATTAGCATGAATATACCTTAATTATGCTCAGCCTAGATGTGCATCAAAAAATATATGTCTAGTAGCTTTCACAGATCCAAAAACTATCTTCTTTGTATACCCTGTTATTTGTGCTTAACCAGAAACTATTCTAACACATGATCTGAATTCCTCTTTGACTGTGCATGTGGGAATGATATCTAGATAATATGTTGTTTCCATCAATGATAAAACTTTGAATATTTTCTCGTGTCTCTTTCCATATTTCCAACAATCTCCTACTTTGGCATTGATGGCAACACTCAGTGAAAATTTGTCCAAGTGTCCCACTTCAAATTTCCAAAAAAAAACTTGTGTTCTTATGCTCCCCATTAGATATATATATAACTAAAATATTTTTTTCACTACTCACTCCCCCTTTGACGTCAATGGAAAATGGTGTAGCCATTGCACAAATAAATGGATTAAAGCTTGATCAAAATTGCATAATTCCCGCATACAAGCATATGCACACAAGCAAAGAAGAACTGACCAAATTACATTAGTACAAAAATATTTGTGCACATGGAATTCAATAGTTCCAAACCTTTGTCCCAACCTTTCATTAAGATTCTCAAAATATACACTTACATATTGAAACTGTACACTAACCTCTGCCTTTATCAAATTGACAGGTTCAGAAGCTTGTATAGATTCTTCAGCCTCCAAGAATAGAAATGTGTGTGAAGCTTATGTGCGATCATATTTATTAATTCACTCACTTTCACTATCATCTTCTCCTTCTCCTTTTCCAAACTTGCAATTTTTTCAAACAAAGGAAATATTTAACTCTCAACAAAAGAAGTGAAAACTTGAAAATGATCAAAACTTTGTGCAATGTATTCTATCTGTTGTCCACATTCTTTTATTTGCATGTCAAATTTCTCTAGATAAACTTGTTCATATACATGCATGATTTATAAATATGTCTACCCTCAGAGATAACCTCTATTATCTTCTATATATGATGGCTTAACTTTATTTTGTCATAGGCAAATTCCCTTTTTAGTTGCTCAAATCACTTTTCATCTATTTCTATTCTCACTTTAATCTCAATAGACTTTTCAAATGATTCAAATTTTGTCTTTACCTCATCAAGAAATTTTTGAAATTGTGTAGTGGGTTTGTGTGCTACATTTCTAGAATGTGTGGGGTTAAAATTATCCAAGGTGTCAGTTGCCTCAATTATTATCTTGTTGTCCTCCAAATGAGCCTTCAACATCTCTTCTTTTTCTTGTGCCTTAGCAAGTTGAGCAATTTTTTTTTTTTATAGAGAAGAGAGTGTTGAGAAATCAATTGGTCCTTGAGATAGGTTAAGGTTAGTCTCTACTGGATTAATTTCTCTAGATAAGGATCTTTTCGTGTCTCTTTCCTGCATTATCATCTTACCCTTTTCAACACTTTCTCTTGGCCATTCCTGAGTCATTGGAGGAAAGGAACTTAGAGGTTGACCCACCTCCATAGATTTTGACACCTTTATATCACCTATCTTTTGAACTTCTATATCAGTATCCTTTTCCCATTCCTCTTCTTTTTCTTCTCTTTGTTCCTCTTTTTTTTCTTCTGCTTCTAACTTTTCAAATTAAGTCTCTTTTGTAGCTTCTTCTTCTTCATTTCTAAGGTCATTCCCTATTTTGTACTTAGGGAATTATACATCTAGTAGTTCAGACACTTCTTCCTATATTTTCATTACACCTTTTGTTAATTCTTCCATAGGCACCTTTGGTGCACCGATATCTCTTGCGGCTGCCACTGTTACTTGTGCAACTTTCACAATTCTAGCTTTGGGGGATCTTTCTTTCGCACTCATAGTTTTAAGTGGCATGTCTTGAACACCTTCAATTATTTCATGTGTACCTTGTGAACTTCTTTTTCTTCTTGGTGTTATTCACGTAGGTGTTACTTGGACTTGTCTTCTTTGCACACTTATTGGAGAGCTCTTCTTGGCAAATAAACTTGCTTCCTACTTCTCTATTATTGCCTCGTACTCCTCCATCTGTAGATATTTCTTCATTATGTTTTTGGTCTCATCGATTACTCTCTTGGTGTCTCCAATCATTATCCTATACATTCTTACAACTCCTTTATCTCTAAATTCTTGTTTAGATATTTTGAGAATTATTTGAACATCTATATCAGCAATGACAAGACAAATATCAATAATTACTTTTTCCCTTATCTTCTTGTCCTCATCCAAGGTATAAGAGTTTCTTGCATCAATTAAATCAAATAAACTCTAACGAATTTTAGATTCAATAGACATTATAGGTTTCTTAAATCATAACAAATACCTTATAATTGCTTCTTCTATCTCTCTTTTACCATCATCATCAAATTTCTCATAAAATTTTGGTACTAGCTTCAATGTACCTTCAGATGATATGGTCTTAACAACTTCCTTAACTGATATTCCATGTACATCATATTAAAACTTGGTTTCTTTACTTACATGCAATGGTTCTTCACTTATAAGGTTTGCTTGTGGTGGTTATGATACTGCAAGTTTCCTATGCCTCTCGAGGCTCTTTATATCTTCATCTGATTCATTTTATAAATCATCAGCTTCTTCAATCACAACCTGTTATTTATTTTCCTCATTATTCTTCTCCCTTGTATGTCCTTTCTCCTTAGTAGACTTCTTGGTCTTCTTCTTCTTCACTTCTATTTTCCTTCTCTCAATAGGTCTCACATCTTTTGCTTTTCTCTTCACCTCTCTTGTAGGGAAGGGAGTGTCCTTGAGATCTCTTAAGTGGATTGAGAGGACTTCACCTATTTTATAGGTGCACCCTTTAATTATAAGGGAATGTCAGTATTTCCACTTTCCATTGAATATTTTTTCCTTTCTCTTCTTGTAGGTGTTGGCACATCATCTTTCCTATGTATAAGATAACTCTTCTCTTTGAATGTTCTGAATCTTTCAACTGACTTATCTCTACTCTTTCAACATATCCTTTGCAAGATGAATTATCTGATCCTTACTGACCTAATATCCCATTGGTTGTACCAAATATTTTCTAGTCTCTACAGCCTCCATCAAACACTAATCTATGTCTACCAGAAAACACAATGTATCTTCATACTTTTCTACCACTAATATTGGGATTATTTCTCTATAATGCATCATACTTTGGAAGGTTTTAAAATAGCTCCACATGGAACCAATTATTTTATTCTCATTCATTTGATCATTAGAATAGAAAAAATTTCAGTGACTAGCTTGTCATTTGACCAGTGTACAATGCCTTTATCATGGAATTCCTTCATGAAGTATAAGAACAAACAAAAAATCAAGGTTCCATACCTAAATATATTTTTCTTATCCTTATTAATCCTTTCAAGGTTTTCAATCAACTACAAGCTCATCAGATAACACTCTTTTCTTTCCTTCAATATTTCATCTGTCATGTATATTGTTGATGCAAGAATAAATTTTTCCCTACTAGTGTGATATACCTTTGTATCCAATAATCATAGAGGTAAATTTTACCGCATCTTCAATTATGTCATTAATTGACATACCTCTCTTGTCTTGAACAAATCAAGTGATATCATGGACTTCATATTTCATCACTCCCTTCATTTGGGGTAATTTACCTTGCCTGGACAATCTAGTTACTGCTTGAATAACTTCTTTTATAATTTTACAAGGGTGCACATTAGTCAACCACATGTACTCGCTATGGATTATGCTAGGTACATATCTAATCTACTCAAAAACAACAATGTGAGGAAACCTCCCAAATTTTTTGAGCTTCCTATGGGTGAGGGTTTTGAATTTAGGTTTAAACTTGTAACTATTGTCAGAGTCAGCAATATTCATGACAAATAGATTCTTAATCTCATCATCTCCTAAGTCATCAATAGGGAAATGAATGTAGGCTCTTGTGTCCTCACAATGCAATACTCCATGAGGGATGTTTGAAAATGCACCATTTGAATCTACCTCCACATCTTTTTATAAACTTCTTTCAAATTCATATCTTTATTGTTCCATAGATTTAACAACCTTTGGGGTTTCCATTTCAAATCTTGAGCTCACAAAAAGTTTCATGTATAAATACCTTTTTTTATGGAAGAAGGGTTTCTTGATGAGATGCTAGCTTGATCCTCTGTTGCCTCAATTTCTCTTCAAATTTCCTTTAGAGTTCTTCAATCTTGTTCTCATGAGTGCAATGTGACAAATAAGACTAAGATTTATCTTTTATATGCCTTGTGTACCTAACACTTATTCATAATAAATGCATGTGTAATAATTCCTTGTTAACACTTCAGTCACTATTTGTGGCACACAATTTGGTCGTGAAACCTCATTTTAAATTGAAATTAGTATTTTCAATTCCTTTATCTTTCTTTAGATCTCCTCTAACTTTTCTATTCCTATAACCTTTAGGTAGTATCCTTCATGGAGTTTCCTAAGAATTTCTACATTTGCTCCCCCTAGGCCAAAGGCCTCATCTCAGTCGCTTGACAAGTTGGCAACCTCATATTTGGTTGTGCATCCTTGTGTTGCATTATTTTTTACCAAGATTAGCTTCATCTACATGCACACTTTATTAGTATCAAAATTTTCCTTCTTTTTTATAGTGTATGACTTGTTATTGCGCTTACTTTATGTCCTCATGTTGTCACCATTAGTAATATATTTACAATGTTCAACTAGATGGCTAGATCTTTTGCATCTAAGAGAGACATGCCTTCTTTGACCATGATGTGTCTTAACATTCCTCCTGGATCCACAATCCCTAGAAATATGCCCAAATCCATTGCATGCATAGCATCTAATCTTTTTCTTGTTAATGGAGTGGTAAAACCTCTTAATTCTACAGTCTCTTAATATATGGCCATAATCATGATACTTAAAACAATTTCCAAAGAAATTAACTTGATCATAATTAATTTTCTTCCTTCAATGCATGACTACATGTCCAAACCTATTATAATTGAAGAACTTACCACTAAACCTTTGTGCATTAGGTTGTTTCACAGGTACCTTCTTGGTTTTTCTATTGTAGCCCTTTATTTTCTTGGTCTTGAACTTTCACCCATGTCATATCCAAGTCCACTCTTGTCATGGGTGCTTCTCTTGTTTTCAAGTAGCGAGTCAAACTTTGTAGTACCAATCATAGATATTTCTTTAAAGTCTTTGATAGTCATAAGTTCATTTCTAAGTTTCTCTTCACTATCATTGGCTTCTTGTAGACTAGTCATAAGTCCTTTACATTCATCAGATAACATGTTGCACTCTTCAAATTCTTATTTAAGGGTTTGACTCAGGGTATCTTCAATTTTCTTGGTGAACTTAATTATCATTGATTCCATTTCACTCTTCAAGGCTGCATTTTCTTGTTTGATCCTTTCACATTCCACAATCTTTTCCTTCAGTTCTTGACTCATTTGTTCATCCTCTGATATTTTTGATAAATGTGCATAGAGTTCTCCTCTCTTGGCTTTGGCTTGCTTCAATTTTTCCTTAAATGTTCTGATGAACATCTTAACTTCTCTTAATTATTTTTGCAACCTTTCAATTTGTGCATTAGACTAGTGTAGGTTAGTCAAGGCAATAATGATCTATTCATGTAGTCCTTATTCTATCTTTCTTTCTTGGATCTCCCTTAAGCTAATAGAATTCCTCCAAGGCATCCACTCTAATACCAATTTCTAGAAAGAAGGAACACTGAGAGAGAGGGAGTGAATATGGGTTCTAATAATTTTTTATTTATTTTAGCAATATTCTTAAAACTTAATCCAAACAATAATAAATATGAGAACAAAGGAAGTAGAAACATAATCATAACACAATGATTTTTATCATGGAAACCTGAATTGGGTAAAAATCATGGTGGGGATGATACCCACAATAAGTTTACTACCTTTTTAGAAGTATAACTTATTACAATAAGGGAAATGCATAAGCATTCAGATAGACTTCCTAGATGATGCAAGAGCATCTCAGGTCCTTGGCAATCTAGTGTCACCAAAAATATGTTTGAAGTTTTCTGTGTTGCTTGGTTCCTTCTTTGACCGAGTTGGTTTGGTGTTTCTTGGTTTCCTTTGTTCACCGATGTTGGTTGGTTATCTCTCTAGTGCTCGGTTATTTCCCTAGCGCTCGGTGATGCTTTTCTAGCGCTCAGTTATGCTTGCTTACCGAGTTGTTTATTTTTTATTTTTGTTGAGGCTGACTCTTGTATTTAATTACGATCACGTATTTAATGATGGTATTTATTATTGGGAAGCATGTGGACCTAGATCTAGTCATTCCTTCCGCTAATGGTGGATCTAAAGGTTAACTTGTTCGGTAGCCTCTTGTGTAAATGTAGTTGTTTGGTTAGAGTTTAGGGGGATAGTTCAATTAGAAGATAGAAGCTAAAAGATTAGAGATTATTTGGTAGATCCTCGCATGTTGGAGGACTTCTATACTTGATTGTAATATCTGGCCTAAACCAGGAAGGCCTTACAACCCGGCATGTATGAATCAATTAAAGATAATATATGAAAGTTTATGCATTCTCTCTCTCACTTTTGTATGTTGTTGCTTCTTCTTGTGATGTTTGGAAGATGGATCTGATTAGGGTGTGCCTTTGGCCCCTCTCCCCATCTGCCCTTGTGCCAAGTGGTATCAGAGAGAGGTTAGATATGGATCTAGGTTTGTGAATCTAGGTTTTAGGGGCTCCTTCTTGTCAAACCCTAGCTGATTTGTTGTGGGGTAGTGGATTGTGATTTGACTTGCAATTGCAGAGGGTTTCAAGATGGTTCATGAGAGGCAAGATGTGGATCCAGGATTGGCAGACATGTTGAGACAACTTGCTGCTAGATTAGAAGCTGTTGAAATAGCCTAGAGAAGAGGAAGACATCTTGAAGACATTTATGTTATAATAACTAAGAGGGGGGTGAATCAGTTAGATCAGTTATCCAATAGTCCTAATTACAAAATGTATCACTTAAAACAAATTCAACAAATATCTACAGCTCAGTAACATAGAATACTAAACTGTATGTCCCTTTACCAATTACTAGCTAATTACTCACTGTGATTACTAACCAAATCAAATATGCAATATGTAAAGCATGATAACCAAACATTCATCACACAAACACATAACACAATGATTTAACGTGGAAACCTTGTAAAGGGAAAAACCACCTGGGACCGGTAACCCAAAATATTTTCACTCTTCTGAAGTGAGCTTGGTGAAGAGCCAATCATGTTAAAGGTTACAAAACACACTGTAAGGTGTGACCTTGTTAGAGGATTTAAGACTAACAGTTATCGTCCAACTAGCATTCACTATGGGGTTGACAGGATAACAATGTACATTCTATGAATGACATAGAGCAATCACAAGATGGTTAAGTCCACTCAGTTAAGAGATTTTATGTTACAATGGTTAAACTGAAACAATAGGTGATCTGATTACAATACAACTTAATTTTTCAGATGTTCAGATCTATTCTAAGTCCATAAAATCCTTTGATCAATATTTCAATTCAGTTCATCAATATTCAATAACTTACTATCCCTCGGTAAAAACTCTTTGATGCTCGGTACTATTCTGTAGTTTGGTTCTTATTCAACCAGTCTAATCAAACATGCATGAAGTTGTGTTCACATGATATCTCTGCAGTCTCCTTCTTCTGACATTTTGTTAACAAAACCAATGTCTCTTATATAGACAAGTAAACCATTTTCTTTTCATCCATCAAATTTTGCCTCTTAATATCCTTCATTGATTTTGCCACTTAAACCTTCCTCGACAGATGTGTCAATAACTCATTTCAATTCCATCCTTTAGATCTTCTTCAAATTTTGTTAGCCATTGATCTCATAACAAACTTATCTTCAACCTCGAAATCATACACATTTCATCTCATCAATTTTTGTCGGCTAAACTAAACATTTAGTTCCTTCATCCATACTCGGTTAATGGAGAAATGTGTCAAAGAACACAAGCTCGATAAGTACTATTTCTCGGTATACACTACACTGGCTTGGTGTATACTGAAGTGCTTCATTTACCAACTACACTGCTTTGTTAAATTTTGCTTCCAACTTCATAACAGATTAATGCAGCATAATCAAGTCAACAATATGAAGTCATAGACTCATCAATAAGTTGCCAAAAGTATTCCTTGTCCTCATATTTTCATATCCATCTTTCTCCATGTAGATATCTTAGTTCTTCATCTTTTATCTCCACTCTACAGATGTTTAGATGTGTGCAACCAACATGATAAGTAGTGTCAAAACTAGTTAACATCAATGACAACATACTGATTGATTTAATTATCTTACATATCATTTTAGTACTCGGTGATCTCTAATCACTGATCTTCAAGTCATTCAGGTATTCAATCAGTTGTAGTTCATCAATCTGTAGTTGTACAAAAAGAGGAAAGGCAAAGACAAAATCAAGGTATGGAATAAAATGGTGAATAAATTAAAAGGAAAGTTCTTACCTTGTGATTATTAGATTAACCTAGTTAGGTGAATGCAAAGTTTGAGGCAGAAGGATAGCTCGGTAATAGAATATACTGAGGAATTCTATAGATTAGATATAAGATCTAGACATGATGAAGATGATGTGGAAAGAATTTCTAGGTACCTGAATGGTTTGAGAGTTTCCATCCAAGAAGAAATCAGTTTGGTCAAATTGGAGAACATTGAAGAGGCTTATCAATTTGCATTGAAAGCTGAGGAGAAATTGAACAAGAGACATGAGAAAATACAATGGGGTAGAGGTGGTAGATTCCCTAGAGGAAGAGGTAGATCTTATGGTGAAAACAATAGATCTGAACCTGAAAAGACAAATCTAGATAAAGGCAAGACCAAGTGGAAAGGTGAAAGTTCATCTAGAGGCAGAGGCAGTAACTACCAAGGTGGTTATAACAGAGATGGTTTTTGAGGAACTTATTACAATTGTGGGGAAGAAGGACATAGATCATTTGAGTGTACATATGCAAGTAAGAAGGTCGGTAACAGTAGAAATTCTTTGGTGCAAGAAGAGTCACCGAATGAACCTGAGAAGGAAAATAATCTGATGGTGAGGGGAGAACTTTGGAGTGAAAGTAATAAGGAAGATCCGGTAAGGAAAAGTTTGTTCAAGACCAGATGTAGAGTTTCTGGCAAAGTTTGGAAGGTAATCATTGACAGTGGTAGCTTGGAGAATTTGGCATCTGAGGAAATGGACACAAAGTTGTAGTTGAAAAGGTTGGAACATCCGAAGCCCTATCAGATTTCATGGATCAAAGATGAGCATGCACTCTTGGTAAGTGAACAATGTTATGTGAATTTGAAAATTGGAAAGTACTATGATAAGGTGTTATGTGATATCATGCCTATGGATTGTTGTCATATTTTATTGGGTAGACCTTGGCAATATGATAGACATGCTATATATGATGGGAGATTGCATAAATATACTATTTGGGATTATGGAAGAAGACACATCTTGTTACCTTTGATTGAAGAACATGTTAGTAATGTTTTCACATCTGTGAAATTTTTCCTAATGGAACGAAGAAAGTTTGTTAAGGATTTGAAAAAGAATGATGTATGTTTTGTTGTGATTCCTAACAAACTAAGTAATAAAATAGAGGATAGTATACCTGAGGATATTGATAAGTTACTCATCGAGTATAGTGAGATCATTTCTGATAATGTACTTGATGATTTTCCACCAAAGAGAAGCATTGATCATTGCATGGATCTAATCCCTAGATCTAGTTTACCGAATAAGGCACCACATCGGTTGACACCTATCAAGAATCAGGAATTGAACTGATAGATTCAAAATTTTTGCAGAAAGGTTTGATCTGAGAAATTTTGAGTCCCTGTGCAGTACCTATTGTATTGGCACCTAAGAAGAATGGAGAATGGAGAATGGAGAATGTGTACTGATTCCAGAGCAATCAACAAGATAATAATGAAATATAGGTTTCCTATAACGAGAATGGATGATATAATGGATAGTTTGACTGGAGAAAAGAATTTTGCCAAAATTGATTTGAAAAGTGTGTATCATCAGATCAAAATCAGAGAAGGTGATGAGTGCAAGACTGCTTTTAAGACAAAAGAAGGTTTGTATGAGTGGTTGGTTATGCCTTTTGGTTTAATTAATGCACCGAGTACTTTAATGAGATTGATGAATGAAGTTTTGAAGAAATTCTTGGGTAAGTTTGTGATTGTATACCTTGATGATATTCTAATATTTAGTAAGACTAGAGAAGAACATTTCTTTCATGTTAAACAATTATTGCAGAGGTTGAAAGAATACAAGTTGTTGATAAATCTGAAAAAGTGTTCATTCATGAAAGAGGAGATTGTGTATTTGAGATTTTTGATTTCAACTGATGGTTTGAAAATGGACCCTAAAAAGGTTGAAGCTATTTTGAATTGTCCTACACCTGAGAATGCTAGTGAGGTAAGATCATTTCATGGTTTGGAAAGTTTTTACCAAAAGTTCATTCAGAATTTTAGTTCAATTTGTAATGCTATGACTAAGACTATGAGAGGAGATAAAAGAGAATTCAAGTGGACACATGGAGCTGATAAAAGTTGAGATCTTGAAGCAAAAGGTTGCTGAAGTGCCTGTGTTGGCATTGCCTAATTTCAATAAAGTATTTCAAGTAGAATGTGATGCAAGTGGAAGTGCAATAGGAGCTGTATTGAGTCAAGAAGGTAAACCTGTTGCTTTCTTTAGTGAAAAATTGAATGATGCAAAAATGAAATATTCTGTGTATGATTAAAAATTATATGCTATTATTCAAGCACTGAAGAAATGGAGACATTATTTTATACTAAGTGAATTTGTATTGTATACTGATCATACGGCTTTACAGTATTTGGGTAGTCAGAATAAGTTGAATCAAAGACATATGAAATGGGTTGAGTATTTGCAGAGTTATACATTTGTGATAAAGCATAAGAGTGGAGTCACTAACTGAGTTGTTGATGCATTGAGTAGAAGAAGATCTTTAATGACCGAGATGAAAATTGAAGTTCTTGGCTTTGATGACATGAGAGATTCTTATGAATTTGATCCTGATTTTTCTAAGTTGTGGAGAAAGTGCAGAGCATCTATTCAAGATCAACCGAGTACTAAATGGAAAGAATATTTTATTCAAGAAGGTATATTGTTTAAAGGTATTCAGTTGTGTATACTGAGAGGAGAAATGAGAACTAATTTGATAAAGGAGAAACATAGTAGTGGTTTGGCTAGACATTTTGGTGTTGATAAAATATTAAATTTGCTTAAAGAGAAATACTTTTGGCCACAGTTGTATAAAGTTGTTCAAAAATTTGTGGGAAGTTGTGGAATTTGTCAAGTTTCAAAAGGAGTAAGTCAAAATACTAGATTGTATACACCGATTTTTGTTCCTAAGAAACCTTGGATTGACATCAGTATGGATTTTGTTCTTGGCTTACCGAAGACAGTGAGAGGTAATGATTCCATATTTTTTGTTGTGGATAGATTTTCTAAAATGGCACATTTTATACCTTGTAGAAAGACATTAGATGTAGTACATATAGAAGATCTTTTCTTTAAGGAAATTTCCAAATTGCATTGATTACCAAGGAGTATTATATCTGACTGAGATAGTAAATTTGTTGGATACTTTTGGAAGACCCTTTGGAGAAATTTTGGCACCGAGTTGAAATATAGTTCTACATTTCACCTGTTAGGAATAGTCCCAAGAGATAAATGAGAGGGGGGGGGGGTGAATCAGTTATCTACAAGTTTCAATTCTTTATCCAATTAAGTATACTTAAACTTTAAGCATAAACACAATGGAAGAACACTTGAACAAAACACCAATATTTTGGTTATGGGGAAACCCAAATGGGTAAAAACCCCGGTGGGAATTGACACCCACTAATAAACTGCACTAGTGTATTATGATCCTTGTTAGAAGATCTTACAACCTTGTTAGGAGTTGATATTTACAATGCAATAATTATAGTGATCTGGTCAAAGGTTGGACCATGTTAGGAGTCTTTTATGATTGACCCTATTAAGGGTGAGGATGCACTATCCGAGAGCTCACTTCTCAAAGGGGTGAAGGCTGCAACCTTCTGAATAACAAATACACACTATATCTGGATCTTGGTGAACTACGAGGTAGACCTATTGTCTTGATCAGTTCCAATGAATAACACATACAATCTTCTATGTCACATAGACCTATTCTTGATGACACAACACTTCACACTCTCTACTCTGCTCTTCTCCTTTATCTCTATGCCATGCCTCTAGCAATCACAAATGATCGGCTATAAGTATCTTTCCTCTAAATGATATAATCAACTTGGCTTGTTAGAACCACCTTGAGATCATATTAGAGAAACAATAACACTTTCCAATAACATCTCTGTCGACTCTACTAAGTACGCAACACAAACTGGGACCTGTCCAAATCAATAAGTGTAGACACACGCTACATACTGTCGGCTCTACCAAATTAACAAATACTTTCTCCTCAAGAAGAATTACATCATGCACTCTTAACCAAACATTTTGAACTCTTATCTCATCACTAATCCAAGCACGCATACTAAAATGATAGGTGCAAATCCTGTACCAATATACTCTATGTCGTCTCTTCTAGATAAAGACAGGAAACTGCAACTAGTGACTAGCGACTACATAATTTCACTTCTACTGCACATCAGACTCTACATCCATGAATGGAGCAACACTAAAATGTCTCCATCACATATCCAAAGGCACAAGGCTCCATGATAACTATACAGACAATCACCCACATAACACTACTTGTAACTCTGTCAGGAACACTGCTGACACAAGCTGCTATATAACTGTCTATACTAAAAATTAACCTCTACATCCATGATATCATGCTGATAACATGTCCATGCTATAAATGTTAGAAATAGGGAATACTAAGAGGGGGGGTGAATCAATATTCTACAAACTTTATCTTTTTCCCAATTATGGATATAAAAAATTATCTTTGTACATGCATAACATAAGAAGCTAAATAATATGCATAGCAATAGAAATAAAGAACTCATAACACATGATATGTTCTCAAGGAAACCCTGGCCAAGGGAAAACCCCGGTGGGGATGGTACCCACAAAGATCCACTAATCAAAAGTATCTTGTTAAGGATGTTGACCCTGTTAGGAGTCTATTACAAGCATATAGTGTATCAGTCATGATTAAGGGACTATAGGCCTTGTTAGAAGCCTCAACCTTGTTCAGAGTTGTCAATACAAAATCTGATTACCAGATGAGCCCACTGCCCAAACAAGTAATGTACAATGTATATTTATTACAAAAATGGATTAAGGTATATAACCTTATACTGCTTGCATCAATATCTTTTCATTGCTCTTACATTTGCATCATATCATTACAATATTACCACATGTCTCTTCTTTTCTTCTTCCAATTACAATTACATATATACAAGTTATTAAGGATAATAACTTTACATGGTCAGCTTCCATATATCTTTATCCAAGATTTAACATCTAGGATGTCATCCCTTTATATTGTTAAGTCATTATTTTGATAAACAAAATAATCCCTTAACTCTTTACCAATTCTGCCTTCATAATCTGTCATGTCGGCTTAACACTGTCTTTGGTAAAATTGTCATAACTAATTCTGTACATGTCGTACTGACTTGCACTCTAAGATGGGCCATCATTATTCATAATAGAGTCTATGTTCAAGTTTTCAAGTACTAAACTTACTCCAGTCAATTTCACAAACAAAAACTATATCTTGGTGCACTGGTGAAAACATTGTGTTACACTTAGACAAATTTGCAATGCGCTCTACTATACTTGCTCTCTGATCTTTGTGATCTTCATGTGGATCATATGTTTCCATAATAACAACATCTATGTACTCACTTCAGCCAAATTGCCAAAAATCTCCCCCTTTGTCATTCATGGCAACATATGAGAAAATTGGCTAAGTGTACAAGTCAAAATCTCAAAATTGTATCAAAATTGTGGCCATAGTATAGAATATGTATACTATACTTATAACTCCTCAAAATATAATCTCTAATACAATTCTCCCCCTAAGAGTATCAATCCTTATCAAATATATCAATTTTCTGCTCTAATATCTCTCCCTCTTTGACAACAATGACAAAATAAGGTATGGAGGATTACAAAATTGTATCCCAAAAAGATTATACCTTCATTTTCTTATTGCAACGCTGGTAGGCTTGCAACACAATCTACAAAATCAGCTTTCATAGCTTCTATCTCCTTTTCCCATGAATTCTTGATGGAATCTACCACATTGAGCAATGTGCTCAGTCCATACGCTGCTATTTGACAAGCTTGGAGGTTGTCAAATTTGAATTTTTGAAAGGATGTCTTAGCTGTAAGACATTCTTCTAACTACTCTTCAATGATGCTCAACTTCATAGAGATGTGTTCTCTCAAAAGAGTGAGTCTCCTCATTTTTATGTTCCTCTCATCTTGCAATATTCTTATTTCATCATAAAGCTTCTGAACTTTCTTTTTAGCATCACATACCTTCACATTAGGTCTAGAAAGAAGGTTACATTCATTCTAAATCTCAACTTCCTTCAACTTGATCTTCTATTCCTCTTCTGCTGTCAAAATCTCTGGTTTTGTACACTGTATGTACAATGATTTTCCTGTCTCCAAATGTTTCCTCAAGTTCTTGATACAAATATCAAGACTGCTAATATCATTCCTGATATTCTGACTGATGTTCAAAAGCATTTTAGCTTCATAAGTTGCTTGAGCTCTCACTTTTGCAATATCAGATAGGTTAGTGAATTCATTGTCAAAAGTGCTCATTACCTTCTTAGCTTTCTCCAAAGGGTCTACCTCTATGATTTGTGTAGTTACAATGCTTTGTAACTTCTCAGTAAGGTCCTTCAAACTCCCTTCAAGATTCTTCACTTTCTTGTTCTTGCCAATGATTTTATTCAAAGAAGTGATCAGTTCCAACTGATCATCATCATCAACTTCCTTTCCTAAATCTTCAAACAAAGATCCAATTTCTTTCTTCTTTCCAGTCTCAGGAGTAAGATAGATGTCTTCTTTGGTAGGAATGGGTGCTTGAATCTTAGTCTCCATAGGTTCTTCACTAATAGATTGAGTCTGGTCTGCTTCTTCAGTTCTATCTGGTTCATTAAGAGTCAAATTGTCAACAATGTTTGCTAAGTTTTTGAATAAATTGTCATCAGTATCCAAGGTGACCTTAGTACCTTCTATATTCATAGTTTCATCTTCAATGTTAATAGCTAAAGGAGAAGGAATATCCTCTTATTCAGCTTCAACTGCTTGCTCTGCTACAACCGATGGCTCTCCAACATTTTCAGCCATGACCTTGATTATTGCCTACTCTGTATCTGAATTAACTTCTTCATATCTGCCTCCCATAATCAAAATGGTTCTCCTTTTGGTTCTCAAATGGATGCTTAAGGCCTTCAATATCTGCTTCAAGTGTTCATCATCTCTCACATCACAAAGCCTCTTCACAAGATTCTTTCTGATATTAGTGTCTTCTTCAATTGCTCTCTGGTTTCTATTTACAAGTTTGGTATACAACTCATCAGGTATTTGACCTTGAATAGAATCAAATTTCTTTTTTGCCAAAATCATATGCCTCACAATAGCATTCTCTAAATTTAGTCTTTCTGAATAATCATAAAGTTTATTGTACTTGTTCATTTTAGTGAAATTTCCATCTTGTATGATTTCTTCATTCAATCTCTCAACTCTCAGTTTCCATGTCTTCTTCTTAACTGTAGTGTCATCATCGTTTATTTTTGCAATTTCTCTTAGTACTGGTTGGACTAAAGTCTTTTGTCTCTTTCCTCGTCCAGTAGCAATTTCTTTCATTCTCTTGCTAGCTATGGAGGAAGTGGATCTAGTTGTTACTTGTTCCTTTTCTGGTTCCTCTACTTTCACCTTGACTTGTGTAGGTTCTTGTTGTACTGCACTGGATGACAAGGGTGGTACAATCAAGACTTCTTTCTGTCCAATATCCCTGATTGCTACTGCTATCTATTTTGCTATTAAGAATTCTTGTTCGGACATTCCTGAATCTTTCAGTATCCTCCTGATAGTGTTGTCAACTCTCTTCTTAGATTGCTTCTCTTTAGTTATAGCTTTTTCCGAGTTGAAGTTCTCTTCAAAAGTTCCAAATCTGCTACACAAAGTGTCCAATTTACATTTAAGTAATCTGCCAACATATTCTTTTGTTTCAACCTCAGATATCTCATAGCCAAGAGGGTTTATGAACTCAATTCTAGGTTCCACTACTTCAATATAGGTAAAGTCAATGTCAACCATGAAACATATATCATTTCTATACATCTTCACAAGTGACTGTGGAATTCTTGATCTACTAGTTACCATGTTCTGAAATGTCTTCATTACTAACATAGCACTCTCATTTACTTTGTCAATAACATGACTCAAATATAATTTATTTATCCTTTCCATAGCAGTTTGTCCATCATTCCAATCATTTGCAATGGTGTACAGAAATATTCTCAATGAGTGGAAAAACATGTATGAGATTAAGGATGAAAATCTAAATTGTGCATACTTAGATTTCTTAATCTTCTCCAAGTTTTCAAACAATTGAATTCTCATAATTTCACACATATCAACTGGTACTTTGTCAACACATTAAATAGGAAATATGCACCATTCCAGCTGCCATATCATCTTCCCTAGAATTTGCACAAAACCTAGTGGTTAGGATCTTGCATAGGTATCTCACATCATCTTGTTTGATTTTGCTAATCACAATTCCTCTGCCATTGTAGGATGAACCTGGGTTGTCTATGACTATTTTTCTCATATTTTTCTCATTTAAAGGAATGGCACCAACTTTAGATAAACCTGTGACTTCATGAATCAAGTCAGCTGTAATGTCTATCACTCTATCCTCTAGCCAAAACTTCTCATTGTGAATTTTGCTCAAAATAATCTTAGTGCATTCTTCATTGTCAAACTCATACTTCAAAGCATACTGAACAATCTCATTATCTTTCAAATGTTCATATCCTTTTTTCAATGACATATCCTGATTGTAAATTTTCTAATATTCATTGGTAAAATCACTATCACTGACGGTTTCTAACTTGCATCCAAGATAACTTCTCACATTTTCTAAATGCAAAACTCTGTCTGGTACGGATGATAATGCTAACCTAGGATCATCTTCTTCCAAGGGTTCTACTGGTTTCCTCTTCATTCTAGGTCTATTCTTATCTCTAACATTGTGAATTAAGGATACATCCATGACTACTTTAAATTCCTTATACGGATTCAAAGATCTACCAAGATAAATACCTCAAATTCACAATTTTAGGGCTTTCGTAGATTCGGCACTCAAATCTTTCACCAAATCATTGCAAAATGCTTCCAATCTCTGTTCTTTACTCTCCTAAACACTTTACATGGTTGGCTTCCATATATCTTTATCCAAGAGTTAACATCTAGGATGTCATCCCTTTATATTGTTAAGTCATTATTTTGATAAACAAAATAATCCCTTAACTCTTTACCAATTCTACCTTCATATTCTGTCCTGTTGGCTTAACACTGTCTTCAGTAAAACTATCATAACTAATTATGTACATGCCATACTAACTTGTGCTCTAAGATGTGTCATCATTAGTCATCATAGAGTCTATGTTCAAGTGCACAAGCACTGAACTTACTCCAGTCAATGTCGCAAACAAAAAATGTATCTTGGTGCACTAGTGAAAACACTGTCTTACACTTAGACAAATTTGCAATGCGCTCTGCTATACTTGCTCTCTAACCTTTTTGATCTTCATGTGGATCATATGTTTCCATAATGACAACATCTATGTACTCACTTCAGCCAAATTTCCAACAATATATACTCAAATCTTACTGCATAAGTCTTCCACGCATGCTACTTACCATATGTTGTCATCAATGACAAACATACAGTCAGCACTGGCTTGTGAGAAAATCTCCAAAAATCTCCCCCTTTGGCATTGATGGAAACATATGGAATGAAAAAAACCACCACCAATTCTTTTATAACATTCTCCATTTCCTCATCAAAACTCCCCCAAGGATAAATCCTCCATCTGCTGTGATATTCTTTAATATTCTCCATTTCCTCAGCTAAACTACTTTCATGATTGAATACTACTCCCCCTTACTACTATATATTATTCCTCCTTAATTCTGTATGTACTCCCCCTTTACTACTATTTTTCATGACTATATACTACTCCCCCTTTGACATCAATGGCAAAGGGCACCAAACAATTAAGCTCTGGTACTACTCCTAAAGTAGAGTAGTCAACCATCCATCAGTCACTCAGGACTGATGCTCTCTCCACTTTTCTAATCAGAATCAGGGAAGGGAATTACTCCCAGCTTCTCCCTGAGATACTCAAAAGTAGCCTTTGGTAAAGGATTTGTGAATATATCTACTAGCTGATGCTTTGTACTCGCATAGTTCAATTTGACTTCTTTCACTATCACTTTCTCTATTAGGAAGTGATACTTAATCTCTATGTGCTTTGTCTTTGCATGCATCACATGATTCTTTGACATGTTGATAGTGCTAGTGTTATCATAATGAATAACAATAGGATAATCAATCTGAATTCCAAAATCATTTATCATCTATTTGATCAAAACAATTGTAGAACAATTCAAGGCTGGTGCAACATAATCTGCTTATGTTGTTGACTAAGAAATACAATTCTGCTTCTTTCTTGTCCAAGTGACTAGTCTATCACCAAGAAATATTTCTCCTCCTGATGTACTCTTTATATCATCCACGCATCCTGCCCAATCTGCATTTGTATATACATGAAGCTCAACATTCTCTAAATTAGGATACCATAGACCATAATCTATAGTGCCCTATAGATATCTAAATATTCTCTTCAGATATCAGGTGACTTTGTTTAGGCTCTACTATAACTCTTCCAACTATGCCAACTACATTAGAAATATCAGGTCTAGTCTGAGTAAGATATATGAGTTTACCAATCATAGAATTGTACAATGTTGTACCTACTACTACAGAATCATCTTCTTTTGTAAGCTTGCATCCTATTATCATAGGTGTACCCACTGGCTTGCAATCATCCATCTTGAACTTCTTCAATATCTCTTCCACATATTTAGACTGATTAATGAAAATACATTTCTTTGTCTACTACACATTTAATCCCAAAAAGTATTTGATAGGTCCAATCATGCTCATCTCAAACTCGCTCTGCATCTCCTTAGAAAATTATGCACTAAGTTTATCATTACCACCAAAGATAATGTCATCAACAAATATAGCTACAAGTAGTAAACCTTCAAATGTCTCTCTGATAAATAGATTACAATCTGTTGCTCCTTTCTTGAATCCAATTTTTGTTAGATATCCATCAAGTCTCTCATACCAAGCTCTAGGGGCTTTATTAAGTCCATAGAGGGCTTTCTTCAATCTGCATACCATATCAGGCTTGTCTGATAAGGTGAATCCTTTTGGTTGCTCAATGTATACTTCTTCCTTTAACTCTCCATTCAAGAATGCTGACTTAACATCCATTTGATAAACTTTGAAGTTTTTGAATGTTGCATAAGGTAGAAAAAAATTAATAGCTTCTAATCTGCTCATAGGTGCAAATGTCTCTAAATAATCAATACCTTCTCTTTGCGCATATCCCTTCCATAATAACCTTTCTTTATTCCTTACTACTATACCATCCTCATTCATCTTGTTTCTGAATATCTACTTTGTTCCAATCACATTCTTATCACTAGGTCTTGGGACCAGTTCCCAAGTATCATTCTTAATAACTTGATCTAGTTCTTCTTTCATAGCATCATGCCAATCTAAATCATTACATGCATCTTCAACACTTAAAGGTTCAATCTGAGATAGTGAACATACTGCTTAATTGCCTATTGAACTCTTTGGTTTTGATCTTGTAGTGACTTTGCCGCTCTGATCTCCAATGATGTCATCCTTAGAGTGATATCTAGATGTAAACTTTGGAACTTTAGGTGATACTGTCTCATCTATCTTCTGAGTTTTTTTTTCACTTGTTTCAGCGTCATTCAATAATACATCAATACTGTCAAACATCTCTTCAACAACTATTTCACTAGTGGAAAGACTGGGTTCTTCTTCAATCATAGGTGCATAATCATGATATCTTTCTTCATCACTTCTTGCATCAAACTTTCCTATTGCTTCATCCCTCTTGATGTAGCACTTGCTTCTAAAGATTCTAAAGTATTTTACAATGGGAACATTACCAAACCATAGCTCATAAGGTGTTTTGTCTGTGCCAGGCCTCAATTGTATTCTATTGATGGTATAGACTGTTGTATTGACCGCATCTCTCTAATAGGTGTGTGCAAATTTTTCTTCAATCATGATGGTGTGTGTTGTATCAAGAATGATCCTATTCCTTCTCTCTGCAATCCCATTCTGTTGAGGGGTTCTAGGTGCACTCAATTATCTCTTTATGCCATTTTTTCGTAGTACTCATAGAATCTGTCAGAGGTGAATTCTCCTCCTCTATCTGATCACTTTATCTTTAGTCCAGATTCATTCTCAACCTTAGCTTTGAATATTTTGAACTTCTCAAATGCTTCTGACTTATCTTTAAAGAATGCAACCCACATCATTCTAGAATAATCATCAACAAACAAAATGAAATACCTTTCACCATAGTATGATCTTGTTTGAGTTGGTCCACATAGGTCTATATGAATCAAATCCAACTTGTTCTTTGCTGAATTATGCTTGCTTCTGAATGAATTCCTCACATTCTTTCCCATCACACATTCTCTACAAATAGTATCAACTGGCTTTTCTATGCTAGGTAGATCTCTTACTGTCTTTACATTGCTTATCTTTACTATGTTATCAAAATTGATATGACATAGTCTTTTATGCCATAGCCAACTGTCATCTACTTTAGCAACAAAACAACTTGCTTCTAAATTGAGCTAAAAAACATTACCTTTAGTCTTTGAACCTGATGCAATCATTACACCATCCTTGTTGTTAATAATGCACTCATTGTCTTTGAACTCCAATCTATAACCTTTTTCAAGAAACTGTCCAACACTAAGAAGGTTATGTTGCAAACCATCTACATAAAGAAAATCATCAGTGTTGTTCTTTCCATCCAATCTGACCATGCCACCTTTGTATTTGTCCAGATGAACAAATTTGTCTTTATCACCTATCATGTGATGTGAAAAACTGTTATTTATAATCCAATCTGTCCTTATGTCTGCTTGTGAAATCAATGCTAGCTCTTGTTCCTTTTTCTCATCTTCACGATCCATCTCATCATACATCTTTTCCATAATAGCAATGAATCCAATTTCATCTTCAACTAAATCATCATCAGAAACTCCATCACCAGCATAGTAACATTCTTTTGTATACTTAGGTTTGTAGTTAGTTCTGAAATTTTTAACTCTTGTAGGACACTTAGATGCAAAGTGACCAATCTTATTACATGAGAAATATTTGAAAGGTAACTGACCTTCATACTTTCCTTTTCCTTTTCTTTCTTTCTTAGCAATCATAGCAATAATATCATCTATCTCTTTATCTTCATCTTCATCATCAAAATTACCAGAAGTGTTTATAGATTTCTTACCATGGACTGATGCTTTGAAGGTTGTCTCACTTTTAGGCTTTGTCTTCAATCTTAAAATCTCAAAAGCTGAAATTTTGCTGATCAAGGTCTCTCTCTTGAAATTTTTTGTAAGCTGCATGGTCTCATCAAGGATGTTGATCTTGTTTTCATACTCTATTGTAAGAGTAGTCATCAACTTGTCCATAATGTCTTCCTCTGACATCTCTCCACCATTGTTCCTGATTCCAGCAACTACTTCATTACTCCTTTGGTTGTAAGCTTTTATGTCTTCTTCAAGTAGCATCTCTAATGCATTGTATCTTTTCTTCCATGTCTTTTTGCATGCATTCTTTGCTTGTGTATCTCCCTCAAACATGTCTTCTAGATGCTTCCATATCTTGTAGGCTATGTCTACTTTCTTTATCTCTAAAAACTCACTATCAGATAGGGCGTTGAAAAGGATTTCTTTGGCTATTACATTCTAATGGAAGAAATCCTTTTGCTTTCTAGTATCATCTTCCTTTGCAAGATCTTCTAGAGAGGGGATCTTAACTTCTTTGATAGCCACTTTAAAAACTTCAAAAGCAATGCACTACAAATGTGTTACCATTTTGTTCTTCCAATCAGGATAGTTCTCTCCATCAAACTGAGGATTGTCTTTTGTAAAGAATTCCATCTGATCAACCTCAAGTTGTTAAACTTTCTCTCCGAGGAACTTGGCTCTGATACCAATTGTTAGGAATAGTCCCAAGAGATAAATGAGAGGGGGCGGGGGTAAATCAGTTATCTATAAGTTTCAATTCTTTATCCAATTAAGTATACTTAAACTTTAAGCATAAACACAATGAAATAACACTTGAACACAACACCAATATTTTGGTTATGGGGAAACCCAAATAGGTAAAAACCCCAGTGGGAATTGACACCCACTAATAAACTGCACTAATGTATTATGATCCTTGTTAGAAGATCTTACAACCCTATTAGGAGTTGATATTTACAATGCAATAAGTATAGTGACCTGGTCAAAGGTTGGACCCTGTTAGGAGTCTTTTATGATTGAACCTGTTAGGGGTGAGGACGCACTGTCTAAGAGCTCACTACTCAAAGGTTCAAGGCTGCAACCTTCTGAATAATAGATACACACTATATCTGGATCTTGGTGAACTACGAGGTAGACCTATTGTCTTGATCAGTTCCAATGAATAGCACATACAACCTTCTCTGTCATATAGACCTCTTCTTCATGACACAACACTTCACACTCTCTACTCTGCTCTTCTCCTTTATCTCTATGACATGCCTCTAGCGATCACAAATGACCGGCTATAAGTATATTTCCTCTAAATGATAATCAATTTGGCCTGTTAAAACCACCTTGAAATCATATTAGAGAAATAATAACACTTTCCAATAATATCTATGTCGGCTCTACTAAGTACGCAACACAAACTGGGACCTGTCCAAATCAATAAGTGTAGACACATGCTAAATACTGTCGGCTCTACCAAATTAACAAATACTTTCTCCTCAAGTAGAATTACATCATGTACTCTTAACCAAACATTCTAAAATCTTCTCTCATCACTAATCCAAGCATGCATACCAAAATGATAGGTGCAACTCCTGTACCAATATACTCTTTGTCAGCTCTTCTGGATAAATACAGGAAACTGCAACTGGTGAATAGCGACTGCATAACTTCACTTCTACTACACATCAAACTTTGCATCCATGAATGGAGCAACACTAACATGTCTCCATCACATATCCAAAGGTGCAAGGCTCCATGATAACTGTACAGACAATCACCCACAGAACACTGTCTGTAACTCTGTCAGGAACATTGCTGATACAAGCTGCTATATAATTGTTTGTACTAACAATTAACCTCTATGTCCATGATATCATGCTGATAACATGTCCATGCTATATATACTCAAATCTTACTGCATAATTCTTCCACACATGCTACTTACCATATGTTGTCATCAATGACAAACATACAGTTAGCACTGGCTTGCTGGCAAATCTCCAACATCACCCACAAACTGATGGACAGACAGAAGTTGTGAATAGAAGTTTGGGAAATCTTTTGAGATCTTTAGTTGGAGACACACGAAGTAATTAGGATTATGTGTTCACACAAGCATAATTTGCATACAATAATTCAGTGAATAGAAGTACTGGAAAAACACCTTTTGAGATTGTAAATGGCATACAACTAAGAGGTATATCAAATTTGAGGGATATTGTTGATGACAGGAAGAGAAGTGTTGAAGGAGTAAATTTTTCTGAGTACATGAAGACATTGCATGAAGATGTGAAACATAAGTTGGAAATAAGTAATCATAAATACAAAGATAGAGCTGATAGATCAAGAAGACATAAGACTTTGGCAGTCGACGATGAAGTAATGAATCATTTGAAGAGAGGTAGATTTCCTATTGGAAGATATGGAAAGCTGAAAATGAAGAAGTTTGGTCCTTGCAAGATACTGAAGAAATTAGATAGTGGAAATGCATATGATATTAAGTTACCTGATGACATGGATATATCACCTATATTCAACATTGTTGATTTATATGAGTATCATGAACCTGATGAAGACATGATAGTACCGAAGAATTATCCTAAGAAACAAATACAAGAAGTTGAGGAGATTTTGGAACAAAGAATTGGTAGAAGTACAAGAGGAGAATAGTATATGAAATATTTGGTAAAGTGGAAGAATAGATCGATTGAAGACAGTTCATGGATTTAACAATCTGAGTTGGATGAAACTTGGGTTGTACCCGCTTCATGATTCAGAGAATCATTTTCAAATAACACTAGGTGTCTGATGCAGGAGCATCTCAGGTCCTTGGAAACCTGTGTCACCAAAAATATGTTTGAATTTTTCTATGTTACTCAGTTCCTTCTTTGACCAAGTTGGTTCAGTGTTGCTCAGTTTCCTTTGTTCGCAGATGTTGGTCGGTTATCTCTCTGGGGCTTGGTTATTTCCCTAACACTCGGTGATGCTTGTCTGGCACTCGGTTATGCTTGCTTACTGATTTGTTTATTTTGGATTTTTGTTGAGGTAGAATCTTGCATTTAATTACAATCATAGATTTAATGATGGTATCTATCATTGGGAAGCATGTGGACCTAGATCTGGTCATTCCTTCTGCTAATGGTGGATCTAAAGGCAAACTTGTTTGGTATCCTCTTGTATAAATGTATTTGTTTGGTTAGAGTTTAGGGGGACGTTTTAGTTAGAAGATAGAAGCTAGAAGACTAGAGATTATTTGGCAGATCCTCGCATGTTGGAGGACTTCTGTACTTGATTGTAATATCTAGCCTAAACCGGGAAGGCCTTACAGCCAGGCATGTATGAATCAATTGAAGATAATATATGAAAGTTTCTGCATTCTCTCTCTCACTTTTGTGTGTTGTTTCTTCCACGTGTGATCTCTGCAAGGTGGATCTGGTTAGGGTGTGCCTTTGGCCCCTCTCCCCATCCTCCCTTACATCACTAGAACACAATACTTAATCACCTTAGGCACCCACCCAAGGAAGTCTCATTGACTTGCAAAGAAAATATAGATCTTAAAATAAAATGAATTGTCAGAGTTAGCATCTAACTACACTTGATTATAGTTCCATGTAGTTTCAATTACATATCTAATACCCTAAACTCATTAACTTCACCAATACTCTGCTCAATCACAAAAACTATCTCATATCTGATAAACCTTATGCAAAATAAGTTGTATCACTACAATTACACATCCAACAACACCCTCACATTTTTTACAATATTTCTTAATTCCCTCCATCCTTTATGTACTTGCATAAACCCTAGTTCACCTTGTTAGGTCAGCATAAAAATGTACTTGGGAAATGTAAATCATTTTATGATCAGCCACCCAAAATGTAATTCAAAAATCAAAACAAATGAATGAAATCAGTGATTCACCTTCTTACTATTGTAAAAATTATCAGTGCTCCCCTGAGGATTCATGACATGGCTTAACTGCCTCCTGTGTCTTTTATAATCTACTAGTTGTATCAGGTATTAACAGGTCAATCTTTTGGTGCAACGTGTTGGTTTCCAAATCAACAAATTGGAAATCCTATGAGCTTGCCTAACTCAATGCTTAGACTTTCTAATTGACTTGAAAAATGAACAAGAATGATCGATTATGATCCTCTTCCCATGCACTTTAGGCTCCGCAGGACCAAGGTGGTGTACCTATTCCTTAACCCAAACTCTAGGCTTAAGGCTATTTATAGCTTATTTATAGTTGTATTTTGAATTTTTTGGTTGATCTCTCAAGATGGAAATAGGGTCTTGAGGGAGACCAAATTATATATTCTATAATTTATAAATAAGTGAACTTATATTTTGATCGTTGTTCTAAGAGTATTTTGAATGATTTTACGAATTAATTTATGTAAAATCAAAATTATTCTTGTTTTCTTCTTGTAATCCTTGAAACAATGACTTTTAAAATATGATAGGCCAGTTCCTTCTTCAATTAGGCTCTACAGAAAGTCTCTTCTTAATCCTATGTACAACTTATGTGAGATGGGAAATGTTCCTATCAACTGCTTCCTTTAGATGCTTTTAATTACTTTACCATTCCACAATTAGTTTTATTGAATTTAACCCAAACTTATTAAGACCAATAAGATAGAGATAATAATGCTTATAAAATCTAATGATCAAATTCGAAGAATAATATAAATAGTCTCCACACACAAAGATTGAGAGAAGCTTCACTTTCTAGAAGTAAAATAAAAAAGGACTGATTAATCCAAAACGATGAGATCCACAACTTCAAATTGAAAGAACTTGCTAGTATATACTAGCAATGAAAATTTTTCATTGTTTACAAAAATAACTTGCAAAAATGCAGTGTATGTGTGTGCTAAGGAAGCACCTTCATAGGGTTAGTATTGCAAATAAATGAATAAATCAACTAAATTACCACAAAGAGTAAGTTATTTCAACAAATAAATGACAATTAAGCACTCTATGGATCTCTATTTAGGGATGCTAATGCAAAGCTCTCAGCAAGCTTCCATCAGTGACAGTCCTAAAATGAGAATGAATGATAAAGAAACTAAAAAGTTCAATTCCAAATGAAATTAGCCTTAATTAGTCCTAGATTTTCCTTTCTAGCTATAAATTGCAAGAGGTTTGATGCTATTCTCAGATTTTTGGATGATTATTGATTGAATTAATAGATTTTGACAAGGGTAGGGGGTGTGGTTGATTTGATCATGATTAGGTGAGGGTTAAGTCCATGGTTCCACCTTTGGAGACCATTTAAATATCTTGTCCTCAAAGCTTGGGACCAAAGGTCCAAATGAGTGGAAAAGATGCATTCTCTAAGTGAGTGATTGAGATTCGATTTAGGCTTGATCCATGTGAGCTCAATCTTTAAATCCTATTAGTTGATGAATTTTCCTCCCATTTGGTGGTTGAGGGAAAATAGGATTTAATTAATTGAATTTAATTATTATCTTTAGCCATGTGTACCTCTTGAATGGGTTGATTTGATTTAAATGAACTATGTAATTAATTAGATTAATTACACAATTGATTGATTTATCATGCTTTATTTGATTTAAGTTGAATTTGTGACTTTTTATTTTTTTTATTTAATTGAATTATGGCTTGATTTGAATTTTAATTTGACAAATGCTTGATTTGATTCAATTGATCTAATTTTTGCCTTTATTGTTCACTTGATTTATCTTGTCCAATTTTAGGTGATTACAAATGCCCCTCTTTGAGTCGACATGTGAAGCGTGTCGATTCAAAGAATGTCCTGATCATCCTTGATATGAAGTCCTGATTATGTTGATGGTTGATTTTGATGTTCGGTATAAGATGTAGATTCTGACAAAGTTTGATTAGATTTGATGTCCTGATGGTCGATTCAATGATGAATTATCCAATATGGAACCTGTTTCGATCTGATTTGATGTGTAATGCCCCTTTCGATTGATAAGAAAAAAAAATTTAATAAAAGATTACGCTTTGATTTGATGGGCGTGCCCCTGATTTAATGATATCGATGTCGTTCCTGATGATCTGAGTGTATGCGCCCTCGGAAATGAAATGAAATTTGATAGTTGTTTGAAAAATTTGATTGTTTAGGTCATTTGACGTGAATTAGGTCAATTTGTAATGAGTTTCAATTTCATTTTCGATAATGAATTTGCATTCATTTGATGGAAAATGCCCCTGGTTTGGTAGAATTGGTGAAAATTTTGGGTCCCTGGTCATTTTCTGGTCGAAGGTGCCCTTTTTAGGTCAAAATGGCCTATATATAGGGGTAAAAAGTCATTTTTACTATTCATTTTCACTCTCCGTTTTAACTTTTTCTCTCTGACCTCTCTGCGCTTTTCGCCATGGTTATCCCAATTTGTGAGCACTAGTTCAAGCGAGGGCGATGATATCTACGGCCACCAGGCTATGGACCTCTAATATGTACCCCATTAACTTGCTTTGTTGATTTGATGCATTTAATTTGAAAAAAAAATGAATTTTTCTATGAAAAACCTATATTTTTTTCTTTTTCAAATTAAATAGCATGTTTAATCATTTTAATAGCACGTACAATCCTATTTTAGCACTTTTGCAATTTTTCGTAGCGCATCCACAATTTAAGTTGCGCGTACACACATAGCAATTAGGGCTCTTTTAGCTTTTAAAATTTCCTTTGGCGCATACAAATTTAAGTGCACTTTTGATTTTTTAAATAGTGCGTACATGTTATTCTTTTAGTGTGTACAAGATATTTTAGCGCGTACACTTTAAAACAATGCTTTTACAACTTTTACTTGCGTGTACACCATTTAAAATTGCGCTTTTGCCTTTTGGCACTTTTACCCTGTTTGGTATAAAATGCCAATTATTAAGTCAATTTTCCGAACTGTCCAATGTCATCAATCAGTCTATTGGCTTAAGTAACAACCCTGATTTGGTAGCAAGCCATAGGATGTCAGTTTGAGTCAATTTATTTTGAATTTTTTATTGTCAATCTAGATTTAGATGATGGATGATGATAAAAAATTTGTCCTCTCTGAATAGAATCAGGAAATTTGATTGTGGTTTGATAATTTTTAAATGTTTGATTGAATTAGGATGATTCAAAAGATATTGTTTTCAAATACTGATGTGTTTAAACTTGCTTTTTGTAGGCCGAGCTTAAGTCACTTATCGTTAGAGGTTTGTATACCTTACCTTTCTAGATGATAGATGCCCTGAGCGGTCCAAATCGCCAGCTCATTGGTAGATGCGGTCTTTCATTCTTACTTGTTATACCTTGATTCTAAGTGAATCAAGGACTTAACACAGCTATGGCAGAGAGGTGGCACTCTGACCATAATACATTTCATTTTCCCATGAGAGAGAACCCCATCACTCCCAAGCATGTGTATCGCATCCTCCACATCCCGACCCATGGAGACTTAGTTTATTACAATCAGGTATACAATGGCACAACTTGCCGACAGGTATTTCATGATGATACTATCGGAGGTGATAGTATTCAGTGGTCCCAGTTCCCTTCCTTTCTAGTTCTTCTTGCGGTCTTGGGCACTTTGATTGATGGCTTCCTTGTTCCAGATTGCCCAGGGCATGGTTTCGTAGTTGGATGGGGTCGTATTCTTGAGGATCTGATTGCCCAGCCTTGTCGATTTGATTGGGGTACCTATGTTTTGGCACAACTATATCATGAGTTGCATTCAGTGGTATACCGTGATGGGGAGACTCTATCTACAGGAGTCATTTTTCTACATCTATAGACCTAGGAGCATATCCCAATGGCTAGGCCTATCTCTATGAGGCACTATGATCCAGGTCAGCCTTTCACATGTATGTATGAGGGTATGGTTGTGCAGACCCATTTGGGCAAGTTGGATTACTGGCATTGGGTCATTGATGATGTAGACCAGGTCATGTGGTGACCATATATTGGATGTGAGGCATGGCCAGAGGATGCATTTGCGCTTCCTTTCATGTGCACATCTATGTGGATGATAGGGCGCACTCATCTTATCATAGAGAGATTCTGCTTCCTCAGGGTACTGCAACAGTATGGTCATACACAGGATATGCCATAGGGATTGGCACTATATGCCCAAGTACAGGTGGAGAGATCATTGTGGGGGCCATAGATTGATTATAGGACTGCTTATCAAGAGGTCTTGCAGCTAGGTCACTTGCCTTGGGATATGCATGATCATGTGATAGATGTCAGGATGACTGATGATTATGTTGATTAGTTCACTTGAAACCCATTTTTGAGACTCACAGATCTGACAGAGTGAGTTTTGGGGATAGAGGAGGAGTCTGATGATGATGGCGGGGATGGGGATGGAGGTGGGGCTACTCGAAGATGAGCTTGTCGAGGAAGACTAGGTTTTTGAGCAGTTAGAAGGGGTAGAGTCATCATCCCCATGATTGCTATTGTGCCCATTCCTCCTAGGGGTGGTGGAGTACAGATGAGGGTTGGTCATCCTATAGTTCAAGGTGCTGGTGTGGACAGGGTTTTACATCAGGTTGTTGTGGATCCTATAGGAAGATGGGGCTGACACAGGGTCCAATATCAAAGGTAGCTCGATGCTCAAGTGGTGGCTGATGTTGATGCTTAAGCCACTCAGATTTTGCTAGATCAGGCATAGGGTATACCAACACAGGCTCCTCCATAGGTTATTCCACAAGCTCCCCCAGTACAGACTCCTTCTGCTATGCCATCTTCTTCAATTCTTCCATCTTCTTTTTCTTTCATTCCATCTTTGTCCATTCCATCTTCTTCCATTCCATCATCTTCTATTCCATCTTCATCCATGGCTCCACCTCAAGCTCCTCCTCTTCAGGCTCCTTCATCACAAGCTCCCACTTTTGAGGCTCCAGCATCTACATCAGATGTTTGGGTTTTACAGTCGAATGTATCTCAGATCAGATAGCAGGTCATTTAGCTTAGTAGCATGATGTAGACATTTATGGCTACCATGAGTCAGCACAGGCTACAGGCTAGTTCAAACAGGCCTCTTGATAGTGATCGTTGTCCTAATTGTGGTCCAAATGGTGCAGATAGTGCTAGTGGTTCAGCCAGATGACTATTCTTTTTGAGATGATATATATTCTTTATTCATTGATGTATATGATGATCTATTTTATATATCGAGACATTGGACTCTGTTTATTCTTTGATCAGTTAATGAGCTTTACGCTTTATGCATTTGATACTTTGTTCGATACTCTGATGGACTTTGATTTCTTGATGTTTTATGATGATGATACCATGGACTTTGATACTTAGTTGACAGATTTACTTTATGTGACATCATCATGTGTTGGACCTTATTTTTCAGGTGTTTTTCTATTATATGTAGATCTATATGATTAGATCTCCTATATGCTTTATTTTATGCTTTTCTAGATGCAGATGATGAGATGGATGCGCATGTTCTATTTATGCTTAAATGGTTGTTTTATGTATGACATATAATAGGTGAATGTATGCAATATGGATTTTATGATTTATAATGATTTATGATATATAATGTTTTATGGATGAAAATGGTACATAAATGTGTTATATGATGATGTAATGATTTAATATGGATATTTAATGATTAATGATTAATGATTTATATGATACTAATGTTATAAATGATATGTGGATGAATGATGTTGATGATTGTAAATGCAATGATATATATAATGTATGATGAATATAAATGCCATGAGCTTTTAATGAATGAATTTAGATGAATAATGAAATGTGCAATGTTTCTGAATGAACTTAATGACATGCAATTAATGATGAACTTATGTCTATTTGAATGAAATGTTTTAATGGATGCAATGAACTTTATCTAATGAATTGTAATCATAAATGAACTTAATGGTTTAATATGAATGATTTCTTAAAAAGAATGCATAATAAATGAGATGGATCTTTAAAAATGAATGCATCTAAATGGGAGGAATTTTACCGAATCCAACCTAATGCAATCCCACCTAATGAACTTTAAATGATGATGTAAACTAATGCAATTAAATTTAGTAAAATTGATGCAAGCTGATGTGATGAACTTAATTGAATCTAGGGATAAGTCCTAAATGAATGCAAGATTACCTTAATCTAACAAATGCAAGTGAACTAATGCAATGCACCCTTTTTTCTTGTTTTTTATTTCCAACACGCTCGATCACATATATTTTTTGATGTTCTTTTGATTTTTGATTTAATTCCACCCCCTTTCTATTTTCCTCTTGCAATTTTGTTTTTATGCTAAGAAAGGAAAATACTTTAAATGTATTTAATCGAATATGTATGCAACTAAATATCACTATTCAAAAATTTGGAGCTTATAGTCATCATTGAGAAATTTTTGGAATCCTGAATTTAGTACAACCATCACTAGTTCAACTATGATGATATGAATACCTTCGTCACCTCTTACATTACTTTCCTATCCTTTGGTACAACTATCACTGATTGAAGTCAATCATGAGAGTATGAATACTAATTTTATTGGATTCTATGTTGCAAGTGGATTTTGGTATTATGATATTTAACATCAAAATATCCAAGGTATCCTTTTGCATAAACAAACAAAGATCTTAGTTTCGTCGTATGTTCAAGTCCTCAATGATTCTTTGATGATCACATCCTTAGTCAAATAATACATTCTTCAAAACATTGATCTTAAAACAGTCATTCAGAAATCAATAAAATATCATGCTTTCATCATTTCTTATCTAGTTTAAAAACTTTCATCGATTCGATAGAAAGACATGATTTCATCAATCAAGTCAACACTTTAGAAAAATCTTTCATTGTTTCTCAAATCCATATTTCAAGTATAGTTCCATCCATTTCATACTTTTAATCCTGATAAAGATAAGGTCTTTGTGAGATCTTGGATCAAATTTTGCATTTGGTTCAAATTGGATTAGGATTAGGATTTGATTAAGTGTTTCACTTGTGCTTTGATGAATTGATTTGGTGTCTAATTGAAGTTTACTTTTGATGAATCCTTCCTCCTTTAGAGTAGATTTCCCCCAGTTTGATATGATTACGTTTGTGGGACTTAGGACAATTTGCAGATTAGGTGACCAAAATCTTTAGGTACTTGCAAATGAAACTGTAAGGTTTTATTATGCAGTATATACAAATGTTGGTGAATGCAATATTTACAAGGATCATTGCTAGGCATGCGACTGACTTGTACTTTCAATGGCACCGTTTTACCAAGTTTTCACCGATTGAATGGATTTTGCTTTCTTTTTCTATTTTTGAATATTTTTCCTTTTTTTACTACCAAGGCACTTATTTGCTAGGTTTTCACCAAGACATCTTTTTTAGGATCATTTCTGAATGTTTTTGGCTTTCTTCATGCTCAATTTTCCACTATTTTTTATCTTTTCTGCATTTCTGATTTGTTTTCTCTTTTCTGCTTTTTGATGTTTTTGGTATTTTGAGGATCTCTTTTGACTAAATACAATAAATAGGATGCTCTCCATCTGATTTTCTGATACTCTTTTTCTTTATACCCTTTCATCTCCTTTTTGTGTAGAACGAAGTGATCACAAAAGGATCTAACCAATTTTCTTCCCATTTTCCTTTATTTTCTCTTTCTGCTTGATTCTTGGGATTTTCTCGCAAAACTAATTCACCTATTTGGAATTTCCTTGATTTGATATGCTTGTTATAGGTCCTTGACATTTAGTTTTGATACACTTTCAAATGATTGAAGGCTTGTTGATGTTTTTCATCTAACAGTTCTAGTTCTTGTAACCTAGAAACCCTATAATATTCCTCACTTATCAAACCATGTATGGATACTCTTAAAGATGGTATTTCTACCTCCAAAGGTAAAACTACTTCTACTCCAAAGACTAAGGAAAATGGTGTAGCTCTTGTTGGCATTCTGATACTTGTCCTATAAGCCCACAAGGTTGGGTTTATTTGTATATGCCAATCTCTACCTGGATTATCCATGGTTCTCTTTAATATCTTTAAGATGTTCTTATTTGTTGCTTCTGCTTGTCCATTTCCTTGGGGTAATATATTGAAGATGAGTGATGTATCATTTGGAATTTTGTACATAGCTCTTTCAAATCCTTGTTTTTGAAATGTTTAGCATTGTCTGTTATGATGGCATGAGGTACACCATATCTACAAATTATGTGATTTAGAATGAACAAGGATATTTTGTTTCCCGTAGCATTTGACAAGGGTACAACTTCCACCCATTTGGTAAAGTATTATGTTGCCGTAATGATGAATTTATGACCATTTGAAGATGGCAGATAAATCATCCCTATTAAGTCCAAACCCCATTGATAAAAGGGCCAAGGTGTTGTCATAGTATGAAGCTCTTGTGCTGGTACATGGATCAAGTTCCCATGATATTGACACTTACGATAAGTTTTTGCAAATTGATAAGCATCTTTTTCTATTGAAGGCCAAAAATATCCTATCCTAAGAATTTTCTTAACTAGGGTTAAACCATTCGAATGTGACCCACAAATCCCCTCATTAATTTCTTGTAAGGCTATGTCTGATTCCTCTTTCTCTAGACATCTTAGAAGCATTCCATCTAGACTCTTATGATACAATGTGTCAGATATTAAAGTATAACGAGAGGCTTGTCGGATAAACCTTATCTTTTGATTTCTAGTTTGGTCCATAGGTAGGATTTGGTCTTTTAAGTATGTGTAAATAGCTCCATACCAAGGTGATTCATGTCCTATTAGCAAAAAAATGGTATGAGGATGGGCAGGGTCAAATGTGGGTTGCTCAACTTCTTCTACAAGGAGTTCATATGTGGCGCTTTGATCTGGTATTTGGAGAAGTGATGCCAAAGTAGCCATTGTGTCTGCTACTTTATTATTATCTCTTGGTACTTGCTCAAATGTGATGAGAGTTAAGTATTTCTTGAGATTCTCAATCATATTCTTGTAAGGTATCAACTTGTCATCCTTAGTTTGATATTCATCATTAATCTGATTAATGACTAGTTGTGAATCTCCATAGATTTGTAGCTCTGTCACTTTCCATTCTAATGCCAATTTTATGCCAATGACCAATGCTTCATACTCAGCTATATTATTTCTGCATGGAAATAGCAATTTGTATGATTTCAAAATTGTAGACCCTTGAGGAGTAATCAAAAGTATGCCTGCTCCTGATCCATGTTGTGTATAGGAACCATCAAAATATAATTGCCATGTTTTTGCTTCAACATTTATAATTTCAGAATCTAGTAATTCCACTTGAATTGGATGGTCATCTTGTAATGGTGACTATTCTAATTAATTAGCTATGACTTGGCCCTTGATAGATTTTCGATCCACATATTCTATGTCGAATTCACTTAGCAACATGACCCATTTGGCTAGTCTCCCATTCAATGATGTTTTGCTGAGAAGGTATTTCAAGGGATCAATCTTTGCAATGAGTCGAATCTTGTGGGATAACATATAGTGGCATAATTTTTGGGAAGCAAAAACTACGGCCAAACATGCTCTTTCAATGAAGGTGTAATTCAACTCATACTTCACCAATGTTCTATTTATGTAGTATATGGCCTTTTCTTTTCCTGATTCATCTTCTTGATCTAGGAGTGCCCCTAATGAATGTTCAGTCTCTGAAATGTATAGAATTAAGGGCTTGACTCTTATAGGTGGCATCAAATTTGGAGGATTCATTAGATATTTCTTCAACAAGGTGAAGGCTTCTTCACATTTATCGTCCCATTTGAAAACTGTGTCCTTATAAAGGAGTTGAGTGAAATTGTGGCATTTTTCTACTAATTGAGAGATGAACCTTCGAATGGATTGAATATTGCCTTGAAGAGATCTCATCTAACTTATGTTTATAGGTGCCCCCATTTCCATGATGGCTTTGACATTAGTGGGGTCTACCTCTATTCCTTTTGTGGAAACAATGTACCCTAGTAGCTTTCCTATTTGAACACCAAATGCACACTTCTTCGGATTTAACCTTATTTTGAATTACTCCAATCTTACAAATATTTTCTCTAAGATGGGTATATGTTCTTCCCTTGAGTGGGATTTAGCAATTATATCATCTACATAGTCCTCCATGAACTTGTGCATCATGTCATGGAATATGGTCGTCATGGCCCTTTGATAGGTTGCTCTGGCATTCTTTAGACCAAAAGGCATAACATTCCAATAGAATGTCCTCCATGCGCATGTGAATGTTGTCTTGTCTTGATCTTCAAGTGCTATCTTTATTTGATTATAACCACTAAACCCATCCATAAGTGAGAACATTGAATGTCTTGTTGTCAGATCTACGATGGCATCTATGCTTGGTAAAGGAAATTCATCTTTAGGACATGCAAGATTAAGATCCCTAAAGTCCATGCAAATTCTGATAGATTTGTCTGCTTTGGAAATAGGCACAATATTTGAAATTCAATCGACATAATCAATGGCTCTTATAAACCCTATGCTCAACAATTTTTCCAACTCTACTTTTACAAGCAAAGCTATGTGTGTATGCATCTTTCTTAGTTTCTTCTTTATTGGTCCTACCCCTTCTTTTATATTCAAATGATGCATGATTAAATTTGGATCTAATCCAGGCATATCATCATATGAACATGCAAAATTGATTTTCTTTTCTTTGAAAATTTTCATGAAATTTTTTCTTTCTTCACTAGATAAATATGTTGCTAGGTGTATGATTCTTGGCTCTAATTCTGACCCAATATTCACTTTCTTTATTGGTTCAATTAAGATAGGTGATCCTTCTTCATAGTGCTCAGGAAAAGTATCCAACCCTTCTTCCTTTGGTGCCTTTGTTGGGTGTTCTTTTTTATTTAATGTTTCCACAATGTGGTTTTCAACATTAAATTCTTTCAATTCTTTCAACATTAAATACTCCCCTTTGTCACTTCTTCTTGATATTCCATGGTAGAAGGCTCAATCATATTTAGGTATTGGGACACCAAGTTATCATTAAAAAATTTAGGAAGGATGGTAGGTTCAATGGAATCCCATTCAATTAATTATGGATAGATAAGGGTCAAAGGATCAATGCTTTGGTTTAGTCCAATGGGGTTTAGGGACATGACTTCATTTGAAGGTTAAAACATTGTATTTCTTAAATCTATAATATGTGCTTCTTCAAGATGTTCTAGAGAACTAGGGTTAAAATCTTCCTCACTAGAAACATCTAAGGTTTCTGTTGGATAAAAATCTTGTGGATTAAACCTAATGTTAGATTCTTCCATAGCAGGTCTCCATGATGGTACATAAGGTTCTCCTACCCATTAATTTATCTAAATCTCTTGAATTGGTACATTATCTAAGACCACTTGAATAGAACTCGAGGCTTGATTTTGATTTGATTCTGAGACTTGTTCCTTTCCCTTACTAGGAGTGTAGGTGTGGATGACATCAACTTCCTTATCTTGACATGACTCACTTGACAATGAATCCCATTCCCATTTGTTCGAGTCTTCATCACTTTGGGAACCTAGTTGTAAGATTTGATCATATACCAAGGGATACTTATTTTGACTGTACCCTTGTTCTAGGTACCCTAACCTGGTTTTCTCCTTACTATCTCTCCATGTCATTTCAATGGGTTCAACAAGTCCTTCATTTCTTGTTCCTAAAGGTTCGTGTTCCTTGTATCCCATTTTCTGCATTATTTGAAATCCTTTCCCATATTGATGTGTGGGAATACTTATATTTTGGATGTGCTTTTCATGTGCACTTGATTCCTCATCCTTATATAGCCAATTTAGGATTTCATTATTTTCTTCATCCATGTATGAAGATGTGTTTTCCCTCACAAAGTGATCATTGTACTTATGAGGTAGATTGGATAGTCTTCCATATGATTTTGGAGATAAGGGTAGATCCATCATGGATAAGGAGTATTCCCCTACACCCTTTTGTTTGATTTGACATTGCTTTTCAAAGTTTTTCATCATGTGATCAATTTTTCTGTAGAGAGCCTCTTTGGTATAGATTTGAACAGATCTAGCTTGGTCTTCTTTCTGTTTCTCAGGAGCACTCTCCTCACTAACCTTCTTTTTTCCTTTTGTCGATGTAGTTAGGTTAGTAGGACTTTGGTTATTTTAAATAACAATTTATTTTTCTTCTTTTTCTTTTCCCTTCAAAGATGGAAGATCTTTTGAACTTTTTCCTTGCTCTATTCTTTTGGGAATAGACCCTTCTACATTATGTGGGACTAAGGATTCATTAATAGGCTTCATGTTATTACAATATTGAAAGGGGTTTGAATCCCCGCTTACCATGACTTCTTGTCCTAGATAGGGGAAATTGAGACATTGATGGTAGGTTGAGGGTACGGCCTACATTTCATGGATCCATGGCCTCCCTAATAGAATATTATAAGTTAGTTTTAGATCGAGGACTTGGAAAATGGTCTCTTTCTGCATTGGACCAACTCTAATAGGAAGTACTATGACCCCTTTGGAAGATCTTTCTTCATCATCATATGCTTTTATGGTTATCTTTTTCTTTGGATCGATAGCCTCCTCAAAAAATCCTAAGGCCTTTACCAAGTTTAGGGTACAAATGTTCAAGTCGACTCCTCCATCAATGAGGACTCTTTTCACTCTATGCTTGTGGATTAGGACCTCTATATGCAAGGGCAGATTTTGTGGGTGGTTTAGAGACATATCATCTTGTTTTGAAAAAGATAGACAATGGAGTGCAACAACATGTCCTACCATTTTTTGAAATTTATCCGCATCTAAATTTAGAGGTACATTAGTTTCTACCAAAGCTTTCTCTAGAATCTCCTCATGAGTTGGTGAGAGCTTGAGTAACTCTAGAATAGATATCTGACTAGGGGTTCTTTGCAATTGGTCTACCAAATTATATTGTTTTGAAGATGAAGATAAAGTTTGATTTGGTAGGACAATCCTTGGGGAATTTCCTAGTAGAGTAATTTTTTATGCTTTCCCCCTAGTTACAACATTAGATGTTGCTTCCCTTGGCTTCTCTTTGACCACAATAACATTTATGGTGTTTTCATCACCACTTAAAGCATTAATGGTGTTATCATAAGTGTGAGCAAAATTGACCTTCTCATTACCTCTTTTGTTGTTTTGATTGGTGTTGGATGACTCACCCTTTTCATGGTTTAGGAAATGGTTTTTGAAAGCCATATGATCCTCATTGTTTTGAGGCCCTTCCACCTTTATTGTTTCATCGTCAATTAGGTCTTGCACAAGATGTTTCAATTTCATGCACTCATTGGTTTTATGGCCCTTATTGCGATGGTATTCACAATGGTGAGAATCATTCCACCAATTTGGCTTCACTTGGGGTTCATATGGTCTTAGTTTGGGTAAAGTAATGATTTTGTTAGCCATCAAAGTCCTTAACGCATTTTCCAATGGTTCACCTAAAAAGGTGAATTTTCTCTTTTGATATGTGGAAAAGAAAGGCTTAGGCTTGTTGACATTGGAATTATTAAAGGGATTATTATTGGCATTGTTGTTGTTATTATTGGAATTGGTATTATTAAAAGGAGATTTGTTTGTTTGATTCACATTATATGTCAAATTTTCCCCACTTGATAAACTAAAGGGGGCAGCCTTTAAGTTGTGGGCTTCCACAACTCCATCATTCACAAGGTTTTTATTAGTGTTCTTCAACCATAGTCTAGGTTTATCACTGTGATTGTTGGCTCCTTTATTATTGTTATAATTAGATACATTATGACTTTTATTAGTGTTGGTATAGGGTTTATTATCTTTGCACAACTTGATTTGTCCCCTTTTAACCAACACATCTTCAATTTTAATCCCATTCTTAATAAATTTTTTGAAAGTAGGGGGACATTGAAGTTGGAGCCTATAGTTCATCTCCACATTTAAGTTATTCATAAATATTTCCATTTTCTCCTTTTTGGGGATACTTCATGGATATCTTACAAAGATTATTCTCCACCTTTGAAGGAACCCTAGGAAAGATTCACCATCTCTTTGTTTAGTGTCACATAGGTTGAGCATGGTAATCTCGTGTCTGATGTTGTAAGAATAATGGGTTACAAATTTGGAGGCTAATTCCTCAAATGTATTTATCCCTTGCGAAAGCTTGGAGAACCATTACATGGCTTGACCTCCTAAACTTCTTGGAAAAAGTCTCATTAGGTAAGTTGTATCATAGATAAATTCGATGCTTAGAGCGCAAAACTATCTAAGGTGGTCTTGTGGGTCTGATTTACCCATGTATTTGTCATACTTAGGAATGAATACATTTATCAGAAAATGTACCATAACCAAGCTCTTGTCAAAAGGAAATGGGCACAAGGCCTCAATAGAAAATGGCTTAGGTTCAGCTTCATTTTTTATTAGATCAATCTGTACTTGGAACATTTTCAATTGTTTACTCATTGCACTCATCGGATTATCATCTTCTTTATTTTTCTTAATTTGGTCTACATCGTAATCATGTGGGAGTTTTACCCCTGATTGGTTTAGGAAAAACTTCTCCCTATCTCTATCTATCAATTTATCCTTGGTTGGCGTTATTAATATTGTGATTATTTCCTCCATGGAGATGATCATTAAATGTGGAGATCATTAAATGTGGAGTTTCTATCCATGGGATCAAATTCTTTCTCAAAAATATTTGGGAGACTATCATATTGGTTGAGATTTATGAAAGAACTTTGAGATTCGAATTTGAGGACCTCTCTTGCAATGCAAGTGTCATCTTCTTGTAAAGATATTTTGAGTTTATGTGAGCATGTAGAAACCGACATTCAACAACGTTTGATTTTGAATTATTTTTCCCCAATTTGGTAATTATTTTCTTTTATGAAGAGATTTAAAAATATAAGATGAATTTTCAAATGGATATCTCTTACTTGTTGTATGTATTTTTCAAACAAAGCAATCACAAATACACTTGTTCTTTTTAACCCTCTACACAAAAAGTGTTTGAATTTATAAGGACGTTATCATGGGTTTTTGCACAAAAAGATACTTCAAGCAATCTACCTAGTTCACAAGTTGGTTCCTAAACATGGCTCTATAAGGTAGGCTTTTCTATTTTAACAAGGTATTTAATCAAGATTCCATTCAAAATGGACATTAATTTTTCATCCTCCAAAATTAGGAGGCTTCCCACCACCAGTATGTCAGAGTTTTGCATAATCCCAAAGGACTACTCGAGGAAGTTCGAAAGCTTAATATCCTTTTGTCACACACCCCATTAAGGATGCATGCATTTCATTTTATAGTGGGTTGGATTTTTGCAAAAAAAGAAAATGTATCCCACTTTGGGTTGTCCCTCTCACCGGCCTTATTAAGGAAAATATCAAGAGGCAAGCCCACTATAGATCTAGCATGTTCATATGGAAAGCAATAAAGTGGAATGAAGAGATAGGTTTTGGGAGTTTGATTCACCAAAACTTGAAGAGAATATCCCTGTCTATTTGTCAATTCGCAAACACTTTTAAAAAGGTTCAATTACCAGACCCGCTAACTAATGGGAATTGAGTATTTCTACTCTTTTCCACAAACAAGGGGTTGTTCAAATTTAGTGCTTGATTTACTTAGCCTTTCTTTTAATCAAGGAATTTGATATTTTTGGCATTTTGATTCACTTAGAAAGTGAAGAGCATAGGCCTAGTATCAAATACCTTAAACAATAATAGGCTGCTTTAATTACTAGATTTTGAAATTGACAAGGCCACAATTTAAGCAAAAATTGACCAAGTTTTAGGCTTACCTTGTTTTGAAGCTAGCTAAGGCTAGGGGCATTTTTTATGAATTTTCCATTTTTATGCTCACCTAGTGGCGATTTTTCTTTCCATTCACTTCTCCTCCAACAAATTAGTCAACACAACCAACCAAAATGAAGAAAAATCAAGAATAAATTTAAATTTAAGCCTTATTTATCAAATTTCACAAAAATCGATTAAGGCAAGTAAATCCAATTTAATGAGATGAACTTTGATTTATAAGATTCTACAACTTTTAATTATTGTTCATATACCTCATTTTCATGTTGAGAATCCTCCAAAATCAGCTTGATGTGTGTAATGTTCTCCTTTTTTATCTTTTTAGTCAAAGCCTTCCCCTCACTATTAAATCTGGTCTCTGGTTTTTTTATTTTATTATGACCAGTCATCCTGCAGGCACAGAGAAATCATTTTCCGCAAGTTAAATTCTGTAAATTTTCAATTTAATTGAATGTGCCGCAGAATCAATTGAATGCGCTATTAAAATGCTTGAAAGTGTTGTTAAACGAATCAAATGCACTGCAAAAAATTATTAAATGCGTTGAAACAGAAATTAAATGCGCTAATAAACTGAGCAAAGGTGTTGATAGAAAGTATTGAATGCGCTGGAGAATAAATTGAACGCACTAGAGAGTCAAGGTGTACACGCTAAAAGAAAGAAGACAGAAAATGGAAGGAATCAAATGTGCTAAAACTCCACATAAAGGCACAAAACTTTTTCATAGAAGCATTGTTTCAGACTTTAAAGGCGCTGGATAATCTGGTGTACACACTGGAGAGTCTCTCAAATGGGCTGAAAAACTTGTAAAATAGAGAGTAAAAATAAGATTTGCTAGAAAAAATCAACTTCTAAGGAAAACACCTTCATAGGGTTAGTATTGCAAATAAATGAATAAATCAACTAAATTACCACAAAGAGTAAGCTATTTCAACAAATAAATGACAATTAAGCACTCTATGGATCTCTATTTAGGGATGCTAATGCAAAGCTCTCAGCAATATTCCGTTAGTGACAGCCCTAAAATGAGAATGAATGATAAAGCAACTAAAAAGTTCAATTACAAATGAAATTAGCCTTAATTAGTCCTAGATTTGCCTTTCTAGCTATAAATTGCAAGAGGTTTGATGCTATTCTCAAATTTGTGGATGATTATTGATTGAATTATGCCTTGCTTTTATAGATTTTGGAAAGGGTAGGGGGTGTGGTTGATTTGATCATGATTAGGTGAGGGTTAAGTCCATGGTTCCACCTTTGGAGACCATTTAAATATCTTATCCTCAAAGCTTGGGACCGAAGGACAAAATGAGTGGACAAGATGCATTCTCCAAATGAGTGATTGAGATTCGATTTAGGCTTGATCCGTGTGAGCTCAATCTTTAAATCCTATTGGTTGATGAATTTTCCTCCCATTTGGTGGTTGAGGGAAAATAGGATTTAATTAATTGAATTTAATTGTTATCTTTAGCCATGTGTACCCCTTGAATGGGTTGATTTGATTTAAATGAACTATGTAATTAATTAAATTAATTACACAATTGATTGATTTATCATGCTTTATTTGATTTAAGTTGAATTTGTAACTTTTTATTTTTTTTAATTAAATTAAATTATGGCTTGATTTAAATTTTAATTTGATAAATGCTTGATTTGATTCAATTGCTCTGATTTTCGCCTTGATTGTTCACTTGATTTATCTTATCCAATTTTAGGTGATTACAATATATAAATAGTATTCCAATTTTGTCCCCTTTATTAGAAAATAATCTCCTCTATATAGTAGGAGGATCCATACGAATGAAGAGACGCATCTCTTCATCATCAGTCACAATTAGTTTGCAGAAAGAAAACAACTGAGTAATAATAATAAAAACAAGTCTATGGAATTAATCATCTCCAAGTAGGGCCCTACATTCTCCGATGGATGATGTCGTACTTCAAGTGTTTCCCTTCTGACAAAAGAGTTTGATGACGTAGCGGGTCTCTTTTCATTTTTCAATCGGGTCCCAATGATTTGTCTTTGCATTACCTTCTTTGGCACAATTTTAACTTCGAAATGCATGAGTCCCATCCTTCCTTTTGGAATTTTAGGAATTCCCTTACTCTTCTTCCATTCCTGATCGCTTTAGTGCCTTCAAACAAAATAATACTTCATGTTACTTAGCCTCTAAGTTGTTTGAAATGTTGTCTTACTCGAATTATTTCAGCTTTGAATTTTGACTTTCTTGCTCAAACTTCACCTAGTCAATTGCACTTTGACTGTCAGGTGGAAGCCTTTGATTGGCTCGACATCCCAACTATGCCCTCACCACCTAGACACCATGTTGGCTCTACCTCTTCATCCCACTACATCATGGAACATTGGTTGGCTACATGGCATCATCTCATGATCCCATGGTTATTCTCTCTCTACGTAAGCCAGGATCATGATATTATGGGATGATGCCATGTGCCATCTTGGACCCACCACCTTTCTTTAGAATATGTGCCACTTATCACCCTCTAATTCACCCTTGGACTGCCAAGTCACTGACCGATTTTCCATAAGTTCCATTCTTCGAAGATCGGGAATCACACTTCCTTCCTACATTCTTTGATGGATGATGTTGTACTTCAAAAGATTCCCTTTGGAATATTGGGATTTCCCTTACTCTACTTCCAATCCTGATTATTAGCACCCAGAGCATCAATTCTCCACACTAGAGCATTTAGTTTTTCTTTGAAGTCAAAATTGCCACCACTATGTCAAAGTTTTTATGATTTGTCCTTCTTGGAACTATAACTTTGAAATATATGGGCCCCAACCTTCCCTTCAGAATATTAGGAATCACGCTACTTAGCTTTCATTCCCAATCACCACCACCCTAGGAAATAGGTACTTAAACTTTTATCACTAAATGTTGTGCTAATGTATTAATCAAGAATTAGAGGAGCTCGATACTAATCCTGATTTCTTTAGCTTTCCCGACCTTCCTCTGAAAAACTTATGTATTATTTCTCTTTTGGGTGGATTACTCAACATAGTATTTTATTCAATGAATCGAGTGAAGTGACCTCACCACATTTCAAAGAACCTTTTCCTTCATTATTCAACTATATTCACTTATCCAAAACATAATTTTATTCGATGCTCAAGGAAAATGGGTCCCATAAGCTAATTCCTTTTCAAATAGCTTGAAGCCTTTGCATAGGGTTTTTTTATCTTATTCAATAGCCTTCTTTAATCGACACCATATTCTAAGATTATGGAAAATATGTGCTCGAAATCTTCAACCAATGCATCAAGGATGGTCACACCACATACTTCCATGTTTGAATGCCTCCATCAATTGATACATCACTTCTAACTCTTATTCAAAATTGTATTTTGTTTGATACTTGATACTAGAGCCCACATGAAAATAACCTTTAGGAATTAACTTATCGAATAAGTCTCTTCTTGCTACCATCTGATTTTTCTTACTTGATAACCCACTTTGTTTGATACTTTATAAAGAGACTTCTATAGCTTCAACCTACTCAGAAGGATATCAAATACAAACATTCAATGATGACCTATGTGAAATAAATTTGAAGGCTTATTTTATGGAAATGGAACTACAAAATGTGCAAATTTTGGGGGTCTAATAGTGGCTCTTTTTGGGGATCGATCTATGCTTCCTGTGAGCATAGCGAGATTCCAATTATCTTTGGGGAAGAAAACCATTAGATTACTCCCTTCTCTGCAAATCATTATCAAAACTTTATTTGGTGGTCCCAGACCCCCAAAATGAATTCAAATTCTTTCCTTTGTCAAAAACCTAATTTTGATCATGTGACAATGCATATCTCCCAGAAATATTATTATCATCCCTTTCTTCATTATGTTTCATCTCTTGATTAGCTGATTTATTTTGAACATCTAAAAAAGGAATTCTTATGTTTTCACTCTCCTTCAGATCTGGCTTCAGAACCTTTTATCGACCTCTTATTTCTCCCTTGTATGTTACACCCTAGTTTTTACTGCACCTTTTGTCTTTTGGAAAAAAATTGAAATAAACTTTAGGTTTCACCTTAAAAGGACTTTCACGGTGATATTTATCTCCAATATTATATTTTTTAATATTCCTTTTCCCTTTCAATTTATTTATCACTTTCAACCCAAAAATCTTATGGTATTTACTTCCCGTTGTTTTTGAAAATAGATATCTTTTATTTTTATGACTCGTAGTAGGCTCCTCTATGTAAGAGGTTTTAGGGCTTATATATTTCCTTCTTTTCTCTTTAATCATTTTTTTATGTTTTAAAAATATTTCATTTTCATCACATACTGGGTTAGGACATATATGTAATTTATCTTCAGGAGCATTTTGCTGAGATAGTTGGTCTTCCTTAATTATGTCATCATATAGTAATGTTTTATTTTCTTCTATGGTTTCATTATATAATCTTTTTGAAAAAATTAGGTTATTTTCAAATACACCTTTTGCTTCTTCTTCAAACAATGGATTAGAAAACATAGAAAATTCATGCATACCTCTATGAAAGTTTTTCTCTGGTTCCTCAAGTGTTCCATTACATAAGAGATCATCTCCAAGTGTATCACAGTGCACATCTTCACTAAATACATCCTCCTGAGAGTCTTCATCAACTAGAAAAATGTCTTCATCAAGGTTATCTCTTGGAATTTCCTCTTGTTCATGTACTTCATGGAGCTTTTCACACTTTTCTAAAATTACATTATATAAGGGATTTTGGAAAGATCCAGAATCACTTCCAGGTTCACTTTCTTCAGCATATTCACCATAATGTTTATATTCATTATATGTGTCCTCCTCCTAGGAACTATCATCTGCCTTATCAAATACCTCTTGAATATGTAATGATCCATTAATCAGTTTATTTTGGTGGATTGAGAAAAAAAATTGGACCACTTTTTTTAACATGTTTATGATATTGTCTTCCTAATAAATCTGAAATTTATTTTGTACTATGAAGGTCTTCTTCCTCGTCATTGTGGTCACTAATATCTGTTTCAACACAAGTGTTATCATGAATGAATTCTTCCTTAATCTAATCCAAAATTTCTTCTTCCATGTCATCATTACTTTCATCTTCATTTATTTCAACACAAATTTCAACACCTTTTTCATTTACAGAAGCATTTTCAGCCTGATCACAGACTTTAGTTGCATTCAAATTTGAAGCACTATTAGTTTTTTGTGTCCGTTTTGTAAACTTTTCCCTATACTCATCATCTTTTGCCATCATATCTTCATGTACTTGATTTATCAAAAATCTCAATTGAGGATCATGATAGATTCCTAACTCACAAATTTTATTTTCCAAATCCCTGCACAAAGGCCTGATATCTAAAGGTATTTCCTGATAAATATCTATCATCCTCATGAAAAAATGAACTGCGGACTCATCTTTATATCTTTCTATGTTGTAGAATTCATCCAAAGGAGACATATAGGATCCTGACTCCATAATGAAATCATGGTTTTGGTAGTGTTCATAGAACATGTTTTCTTCCTCCTCATCTGCATTGTGGAGCACATTAAGAAACTATTGCTCAAACTCCCTCCATGTGATGAGATAATCTATGTGGGTAATAAATCATATGCTTCTCTTGAATTGTCCCTTAATGTTCTGGTGAATAATTTCATCACCTAATCTTTTACATGAATTTGATGGAAATCTACAAATTCATAGAATGCCTCCAAATTTTTAAGAGCTAATTCATCCTCATCACCATAAAAATTTGGTGCAAGCTCTAAAAATTTAGGAAAAATCTTATTATGATTGCTTTGGAATTTTTTGAGGTCAAGTGGCATGAATGTTGGAAGAATAAATGGTTCTCTCCATTGTTGTTAACTAAATTTTTATTCTGGTACATTTTGAATACTTGAGTCTTCTTTCTTCATTCATAAGGTTGTTGTCAATAGAATTTCCACCTCTTTCAAAGAGGAAATCTTACTCATCTCCTTATGGGTCTTCTCCCTCAGTAGAGTTATTGACTAAAATTTTTATTGAAAAGAGTCACCACCTCTCTTCAAGGAAAATTTTATTTTGCTGGTCTTCTGGGTTCCTTTCTCCACCAGAGTGTACTTCTTATTTCACCGAGATTATGGAAAATGTTTTATAAATAACTCCCTAGTGGAGTCGCCAATCATTTGGTTCCCAAATCAACAGATTGGATATCCTATGAGCTTTCCTAACTCAATGCTTGGACTTGCCAACCGACTTGGCCAATGAATGAGAATGATCGATTGTGATACTCTTCCCATGTACTTTAGGCTCTACAGGACCAAGGTGGGTGTACCTATTCCTTAACCCAAACTATGGGCTTAAGGATTTTTATAGAAGATCTATAGCTGTATTTTGAGTTTTTTGGTTGATCTCTCAAGATGGTAATAACGTATTGAGGGAGACCAAATTGTACATATTCTATAATTTAAAAATCACTAAACTTATATTTTGATCATTATGCTTAGAGTATTTTGAATTCTATTATGAATTGATTTATGTAAAATAAATGTTATTCCCACTTTCTCCTTCTAATCCTTCAAACAATGACTTTTAAAAGATGATAGGCTAGTGTCTTCTTCAATAGGGCTATCGAGATAGTCTCTTCTTAATCCTACGTCCAACTTATGTGAGTTGGGAAATGTTCCTATCAACTACTTCCTTTCGATTCTTCTAATTACTTTATCATTCCACAATTAGTTTTATTGAATTTAACCCAAACTTAATGAGACCAACAAGATAGAGATAATAATGCTTATTAAATCTAATGATAAAATTTGCAGAATAATATAAATAGTCTCCGCACTCAAAGATTGAGAGTGGCTTCACTTTCTGGAAGTAAAATCACAAAGGACGAATTAATCCAAAATGATCAAATCCATAACTTCAAATTGAAAGTACTTGTTGGCACATACTAATAATGAAAAGTATTCATTGTTTAAAAAATAACTTGCAAAAATGTAGTGTATGTAAATAGTATTTCGATCGTGTGCCCTTTATTATAAAATAGTCCCCTTTATATAGTAGGAGGATCCATACGAATGAAGAGACAAATCTCTTCATCATCAATCATAATTAGTTTGCAGAAAGAAAACAACTGATTAATAATAATAAAAACAAGTCTATGGAATTAATCATCTTATACAATGTTTAGCTACTTCTGATAGCTTACCCTATTAGGAGTACAAAAATACTTATACAATCTACCTTGCTAAAGGATTTCATAATCTCTAATCTAAGAGATGTACCCTGTTAAAGGATTTACAAAATAAGACCTATTAGGGCCTACCCAATAGTAGTATTATACAATTCTGAATACAATATAAATCAGTACTAAATTTATCTATGATAACGCATCAACAAATTTTGTTCAGACTCACTATTCTCAATAACATCTTTACCTCATTCTTTACTTTATTTATTTTTAATCAAAGTTTAGCATCAGTACTTGGTAGCCTCAAATTTGATTCACCTTCTCAGTTATTTTATAACTGCTATGTACTCGATAACTTTAATCGGCTTCACTTCAACATTTCATCACCATCACATCAATTTTGCATCCTTCACATCATCTACATCTCTCTGATCTTCACAATTTATTTTTATATACTTGACTTATAAGCTGTAGAAATCTTCTAGATTCTTCTCCTTAAATGGTGGCAGCTTCAGTTTCATTTTCAATGTATATATTAATTTCATTTTTTATTAGTGGATCTACCTTGTAATCATGTGCAATCATATTTTTACATTTCTAATGTTTTACCGAATGATCTCCTTGAATTCAGTAAAACATTTTTTGCTCGGTGTCCAGGTTCAATGTATTTGTCATGATTTGTTATGTCGGTCTGTGTTACTCGGTAATATATTTTGTTCTTTCTCGGTAACATGTGCTCTCAGCTCAGTAACTACCATGCACTTCTTGATGCATGTCTTGCTTGGTTCGGTGCCTTTACCGATATGAGTGTCTTTTCCTACACTGAAATTGTCTCTTGCTATCCTTCACTAACTAAGTCTTATGACTCCTTTCACCGACTGACTTTGACTATCGAATGTGACTTTGAAAAAACTAATGACAACAAGATAACTCTTTAGGAGTATCTCCCCCGTTGGCATTAGTTTGGCATCTTTGTTAAAAACTCAAAGTCATCAAAATTTTATCCTTATTCAAAATTTGTTCAAAATTGTCACCATGTATAAACTGTAAAATCGGTGTAAACTTGTGACTTATAACTCTATAAATCCCCCTGTTATAATACTTCCTATATATATCTTCCTTATACTGTACAATATATATCCCCCTTTTTGACAACTATGCCAAAAACAAATTACTTACTTTGATTAGGTGGATGTATCTTATCAAAAATGTGTGGAAACCTCTTCTTTGCATCGTCCAATGATGTCTCCCAGGTTTTCTTCAATATTTCCATTATAACTATTTTCTCACCAATATCTACTGCTAATCCAATCATGTTATCCATTGCACTAATGTCAGGGGTATCGACTAAGTCCTTGGCCTTGTGTACATGTTGTTGCAACGATTCAACTTGGGGAATCAAAAGTGCTTACAGCTCAAGAAGTTTCATTCTTATATTTCCCTCTTCTTTTCTAATTTTATGTTTCATTCCCATCAGATGTTTCAACCTCGAGTAGTAAATTTTAAGTGATCCAGGCTCATCTGTAACATTCATTAGCTGCTCGACCAAATCTTTCTTCACAGAATCATCTTTCTATCTAATCTCCTCAATGAAATTTGATATTAAACAAATTTTATGAAAAAATGAAACAATATCATGCAAATTATTTTCCAAGTCTGTAATCAACTCATAAATTGATACCTTGTCTAGTGCAAAATTCATCAGTATATCTTCAATTATGTTATGTTCCATTTTTTTCTCATGTACTTTCATCAAGTAC